>CAUYRH010037946.1:0-36554 GCA_963574655.1 Perodicticus potto | reverse complement strand
CTTTGAGGGCTACAACTTCTTGTCTCAATGAGTCAATATCTTTGGTCATTTTCTCTTTGAACTCGTTTAGTTCTTGAGACATCTTTTGGGTCATCTTTTGGATTACTGCTTGAAATTCTAATTCCATCTTTTCCTCCATTGTGCTGATCTTAGTTGCTATCTAGACTCTGAATTCAACTTCTGACATCTCAGCCATTTGCTTATGCAAGGGATCTTGTGCTTCATCTACCTTGTCATTCCTTGGGGGAGTTGATCTACTCTGGTTATTCATATTGCCAGAGTTTTTCTGTTGATTCAGCCTCATGACTATTTTTCAGTGTTGCCTATGACCGTCCTCAGAGTTGGGGAGGTGTCTCTCCCAGATCAGACCCTGGCAGAATCACTCTGTTGTTACTGGATCTTTGTAGAAAGTGACCCTGTGTTTCTAATGATTTCTCAAACCCTGCAGGGTGGAAAGCTTAAATCCTCCTTAGCCTGCTTAGGAGACACTTTAAATTGCTGACTTGGGCTAAGCAGAAGCTTTGCCAGGAAAGCGCTGTGGCTGGGATCACTCCTTAAGTGGCTATCCACTTACCCTGTGTGCCAAAACCAATCTCGCCCCATGCACCTGAGGGCTAAGGCTGCGAGGCATTTCAGTCCCCGCCTTTAAGCTGCTCAGTCACTAGATTACTCGCTCCCACCCGATGCCTGTTCTGCGACCCTGAGGGTGGAGCTTGCCAGGGCAGTTCTCCCACAATGGCTCCACACAGCTCACCACCAAATACTGGCAGCTCCGTCTGGCTCGGTGGCCCAGTATGGGGCCCCAGGCAACACTTAAAACCCCCCACAGTCCTGCCCAAGTTCTCCCAAGGCAGTTCAACCAAGTGCCAAGTCCAAAAGAAACCCAAACAGCTCACAGGCAAGGCCTTTCCAGCCTGCAGTCCCACTGTTGCCCCTCCCACAGCTGCCGATAGGATCAGACCAAATGAACAGACGCAACCACTTGCCCAGTCTCCACTGCTTTTGCCTTCCTCAGGGTGTCCAGATGCCTCCCGCTGTCTCCTTGTGTCCCCAAGGGAAAGTTCCTGGGAAGATCCACCTGCCAGATATGCCTGAAGTCCTCTCTCCCCAGTCTCACGGTGCCCAGCCGCAAGGAAGCTGTTAGTTGTCTGCCATCTTGCTCCCTCTTCTGCAACATACAATTTCACCTGTAAACATTTCAATACCTGTCTATAAAATATAATGACTTGGTTAAGGACTTAGCCAATATCAACAATATTTCCTCAATATCATAAAATATTGAACCTATGCTTTTTTTCTCCCTTTTTTTCTTTTCTTTTCTTTTTCTTTAATTGAGATAGAGCCTCACTTTTTCGCCCTTGGTAGAGTGCCATGGTATCATAGCTCACAGCAACCTCAAACTCTTGGGCTCAAAGTCTTGCCTCAGCCTCCCAAGTAGCTGGGACTACAGGCTCCCACCACTACAACCAAGAGATGGGGTCTTGTTCTTGCTTAGCCTGGTCTCCTGAGTTCAGGCAATCTACCAGCCTTGGCCTTGCAGGGTGCTAGGATTACAGGAGTGAACCACCATGCCCGGCCTCACTTTTTTTTTTTTTTTTAAAGTTGGTTAGAATTTTGTTATGTGGGCTATTGCAGCCCAATTCATACTTGCTAAGTCATGGAAGAAGTCCAAGTGCCCACTGATCCACGAATGGATTAATAAATTGTGGTACATGTATACCATGGAATATTTTTTTTTTTTTTTTTTTTTTTTGTTTTTTATTAAATAATATGTGTGTACAAGAATTCAGTCATGGGGTACAGTGTACGGGTTTCAGATACAATTAGAGATATTTTCATCAACCTGATTGTGATAGCATTCAAGAGACTTTCTCATTACTTTGTGAGAACAATTTTGATCCGTATTTAGAATCCATTCTTGATATAAATAATGAACAAATTAACATGGAGGGAAACTTCCTTAACACAGACATAATGTTTATGAAAAACTTACAACAATATACACTATTATGAAAGGCCCAGTGTTCTCTAGAAGATTAGAAATAAGAACATTCACTCTTCTCAATAGTTTTCAACATTGTACTAAAGGATGTAGTCAAAGCAATTTGTCTAGAAAAAATATATAAGGTATCCATATTACAAAGAAACACAAACAGTATCTCTTTTCAAATGACCTCATCTTGTTTAGAGAAAATCCTAAGGAACCTTTTAAAAATAGATTAGGAACCCAAAAGAGTTTAGTAGCAATGAAGTAATCAAAGACAATTTAAAAATCAACTCCATTTCTATAAACTGGCAATTAATTTAACCTGAAACTCAGAAAATTTGTTTTTCATTTATACAATAGTTGTTGAGCTGGTTCTAAAATTCATATGGAAATGCAATTGTTCTGGAGCAGCCAAAACAGTACTGAAAAAGGACAAAGTTGGAGTACTTGACTCATGTACTATGTACATTGATAGTATTGATCAATAATACATTGTGGTATTGATATGAGGATGGACATATATGTCAATGGACTAAGTTACGTGACTGACCTCAAATTAATCTTTACAATCATGGTAAACTAATTTACAAGGTTATCAACACAATTTAATATGGAAAAATATTTTCTGCAAAAAATCCTCCCGGAACAAGTATATCTGTACATGCAAGTGTAACTCCTCTCTTATATCATTACTTCATTGACTCAAAATAGAACATGAACTTACATGTAAGAGTTAAAAGTAAAAATTCCATAGAAAGAACATCTTTGTGTTCTAAAGTAAAACACTGTATTTTAACATATGACACCATTAGGCATGTGGAAAGAGAAAAAATTTGATTAATTGAATTTTATTAGGATTAGGACCTTTTTATGATTCAAACCATGCCATCACAACAACCAAAAGCAAGGAGGAAAATATTTTCAAATCGTATAGCTGATAAACTATTGTCCAGAATATATAGAGAATTCTTACAACTCAAAAATAAAATGATATTCTTTAAAAAAGCGGACAAATTATGTGATCAGACATTTGTCAAAAAAACTACAGAAATTTCCATTAAGTGCAAGAAAAATGAATGCTCAACAAACACCTTTATTCATTAAGGAAATGCACATCTAAACCACTATGATATATACTTCACAAACCTTGAAGGCATATTCATAATTGAATGAAGCTAGTATGTAAGACTATATGCTGTGTGCTTTTATTTATATGACATAGTGAAAAAGGTGAAATATAAAAACTACCAATGTAAAAAGATTAGTAGTTACTAGGGGCTTGGGAAAGAGGAAGTTTAAATAGGAAAAATGAAGAAAATTTTTTTGTGCAGTGACATTATTCTCTTGACACTGTAATGATTTATTAATGACACTATTTTCAAATCCTACAGAATTTTACGGCACAAAGAGTGTACCTAAACGCATGTGTTTGACATGCATTGAGTTAGGCATTAAACATTGTTTTAAGTTGGAAGACCCGTGGGTGCAATACAGATAAAATATTCTAATGGTAAATAAACATGCAACATACTATGTGGGCAAAAAAGGGGTTGACCTAAGAAATGTAGGTAATAAGGGGAGATTCTAAATCTAAAAGGTCAAATGATTTGTACACGATCATTGTGCTTTAGTTATTAAAGTTCTCCCCCCATGGATATACGTATTGCCAATTCTGAAACCACTATGCATGTGTTTTGGGACTCAATGTATAGCTGAGCATATAGTTCATGAGAAGGAGAAGTGAAACCTAAGCTCGGAACACTCTGTCATTATAAGAAACACCTTGGTGATAAGGTCATGGGGAAGGGATTTGGCTCTCCTCAACAGGGGAGTGCGGGAGACGGGGACATCAGTAATTGTCAGTCTCTGCACTTGTGGTGCTACTGGCCGTGGGATCACAACTGTAAGTACCTGCAGGAGAAGTGGGTCGGAGAGTGCTCATGCTCTCACGGACCTGCTCACTCTGACTCTCTCATTTCTCCTTCTTGCAGGGTGTTTGCCAGCATCTAGGAAGACTGATAGAATTTACTCTCCTATTGAGACTGTGTCACTCCCTCCAAGACTGTTTCTCTCTCTCTCTCCTGTCTGCTAAGGCAAATAGCCCTCAGGCACCTAAGGGTAATTTTTTCCAGCAACATAGCACAGCGGTTTGCATCCAGAGGATATAGGCCGGTGGGAAACCTGGCCAATCCCAGCCCAACACAAATGCCATGAAGGCTATGTTAACCAGTTTGATGAAAATATTTCAGATTGTGTATGAAACCAGCACATTGTACCCCATGAGTGCATTAATGTACACAACTATGATTTAATAAAAAAAATTTAAAAAAAGAAAGTGAACTTTCTCACTGTTAGAGTGGGAGTTTATGCAGAAGAAGTGAGAATGGAATGATCGATTCATGTCTTGCTGGATTAAATCATGTGGTGCTGCAGATATTAGTAGAAATGCAAATTTAACTTTATGTGTATATAGATGGAGAAGTGTAGGAATATGTATGCATAGGTGTGTATGTGAGTTAGTATAAACATGGTGTAATTACGCTGTTGGCCAACAAAGTCTAGAATCAAGAGAGTCTTGGTGCAAATTAGAGCGCCCACTGGCCACATCTTTATTTCTAATACAATTTACAAAAAACAAAAAACACAAAAACAAAAACTAAGACTCCTTAAAAAAAAAACAAAAAAAAACAAGTTAAATTCACGCTAGGGAATCAGCGTGATTAATCTATAGGACTGTACAGTGTTATAAAGTAAAATGATGCTAAACAGAAACAAAATCAAAACGAGAGCAGTACAAAATTGCACACTGAAATGATTTGAGTACAGGAAAAAAACATAGTAACCTAAGTACAGTATAAGGCAAATATCATGTATAGCAAAGACTTCTGAAGAGAAAATTTAATCGTGGACACATTAGAAAAAAAGAAATATCATGAATCATACAATAATCCATATGATTTAAATAAATATTGAATAAATAAATAATAAATTAAGGAGACCAGATAAACTGCCCATGAGGAAGAAATACAAATATTTGTAGAAATTCCACCTGTTAGGAGGCAGAAAAGTTTCTCCATAGTGACTTCTTTTCAAAAAGAACAACATGGAAAGAGAAAAAAAAAAAAAATTTAAGAGAAAAAACTTGACCCAAATTACCTTGTCAGATGATCAAATTAGCATCAACAGTAATATACATCTTTGCAACCTACTGACAGCCCCTTCAGGAGTTTTAATGATTATCAGAATGTGATCCTGGATGGCTTTAACACCAAGTTCATGTGTGCACACAAGGACATCATATTATAAATATCTTCTGCACACAAGACGATCATATTATAAATATCTTCTGGTAACAGCATTTTTACAATATCAATTTTAAGATGGGTCTCTACTTAAAAGATGTGATACTATGAATTCTAGCATGCAGAATACACTATTTTTTCCTGTGACTTGCCATTTCTCAGCGTAAAACCACAGTGGCTCATCTGCTGTAGTAATGGTCTGTTATTGAGCAAAAGGGCTAAACATATTTATAAAGTATTCTCTATGTATTGGCCATTTCTTTATAAATTATGTAATGGGTATTTTATCAGTAAAGGTACATTTAACTGCAGTTTCTCATTTTCCCTATCTATGATGACTTTATGGACAAACTTTGAGAAACCTTGTAGTTTCATGTAAGTTGACCAATTCCTTTTATCTTCTAACTAGATATTACAGATATTAGCTTTATTAGTGGATTACTGTAATTATTTATTTTATATGTGGCAAAAAAATATATAAACTATGTTACAAAAAATTCTTTGAGAAGAAAATAGAAATGTCAAAGTTCACTGAATGTCTGCCTTGGAGGGGTGTTTTTCTAAAGACTTAGAAAAAGAGGCCAGGCACAGTGGCTCACACCTGTAATCCTACCACTCTGGGAGGCCAAAGCAGGTGGATTGCTTGAGCTCAGGAGTTCAGTACTAGCCTAAGCAAGCATGAGACACCATCTCTAAAAATAGCCCAGCATTGTGGCAGGCATCTGTAGTCTGAGCTACGAGGCTGAGGCAAAAGGATAGCTTGCTCCCAAAGAGTTAGAGGTTGCTGTGAGCTATGACATCACGGCACTCTGCTAAGGGCAACTGAGTGAGATTGTCTCAAAAAAAAAAAAAATACAGAAAAAGCATTATCTGGAGAATATTTACATGATTTGTGAAATGATCCTTAAAAGTTGAATTCCAAATTCTATTCTCCAGTGACATTACAATTGTATACCTACCTTTTCTTTTACTTCCCATATTGATAAACTCCATTTGCCTCCTATCTATTAGAGACATTAGATTTATTAGTGAACTACTGAAATTCTTATTTTATATCTCATTAATTCTTATAAATTTATGTTGCCTCAACACCCAATTTGATTCAGGTTTAATTTCTTCACAACAGACACACAGTATACCCACCTTTGACAGAGTTTCTGTGTATCTGATTCCTCCATGATCCAGATATTAACCTTATAAACCTACCTACTGGTAGTTATCTCCCCATGAGACAGCTATACACAGCACTTGACTGGCTACATTATCCTTCACACCTGTGAAAAGACAAAGCTATGTCATGGTGTGTGAAGTCACATGAAATTATAAGAATACCCAACAAACTGTTAATTATTAGATCATTTAACAACATATGAATATGTTTTTTTTATTTTCTAGAGCAACCACTTTATAAAAGTTAAAAAAGACACATAACTGATATTCTAAGAAAAAAAGAGAAAATGGAATTACAAAAAAATGCTCAATTAAAACTACAAAAGGTGGGAAATTAGTGGAATTGCAAAACAGAAGCAATGAACAATGTCAATAAACAGAACACATTAACACATAAGATATATATCAATCTAATAATACTAATAGTCATGTTAAATGACAGTGGTATAAGTGGACCAATTAAATTAGGGAGACTGTCAGAATAAAAAATAAGAAAACAAAAAAACTGCATGTCATCTATGAGAAACCAACTTTAAATACAAAGTCACATCTAAACTAGAAGTAACTGTATGGAACAACAAGCCAGGCATATACTAACCAAAGAAAGCAAGAGTGCCTAGACTAATTTCAGACAGAGTGAACTTTCAAGCAAGGGAAGTTTCCGAGAATAATGAAGGGGATTACATAAAAAGACAGAGGGTAAATTCTCTAATAAAAGATGGCAATCCTTAACATGTATGTGTCTAACAATGATGGTGGGAAAATTACAAGAGACAAAAAGTGAAATAATTGTGAGGAAAATAGATTCCCACTATTAAATGTAGGACCACATACTCTGTTAGGAAAATCTCTGTTGAACTGAACATCACCATCAATAAACTGGATATATTCGACATCTACAAATTACTTCACGAATGCTTGGAGCACACACATTCTTCTCAAGCCCACCTGGACCACTCAGCAAAACAGACCATTTTACTTGCAGAAAATGACACCTCAAAAAATGAAATATTATAGAAATCATAAAATGTCTACTCTCTTATCACAGTGAAATTAAAGTAGAAATTAATACTGGGTGTCAACAGTAAAGGTGGAATTCACACAGGAAATTATGCAACCGTATTTATTAAGAAACATTTCTTTCATTGCTATCAATCCTCATTCAACAGAGAGTGATGGTAATATATAAATGACTCTGGAGCAAGATCTGATTCCAACAACTAGTATTTGAATGTCATGATATCCCTGAATTCATTTCTGAATTTCAATGTTACTCTAACTTTATGTGAATAAAAGCTATACCTTTGTAATCTAAAGGGCTTTTACAACAAATATAAATACGACTTGTGTGTATGGAATAATTTATTGACAGACATAGAAAAAGTGTACTTTTCTTTTAGACACATTTTAAATGTTTGATTCATTAAATTTTAATAGATGACCCCTGCGGAAGCTTTTATAGGTATTGTGCATAGACCAATTCTGACTTCCTCTTCAGTGTTGCAAATGCCAGATAAATTATCTGTATTTGTCTGTGAATTTAATTTACATTGTTCTTTATTCTCCTTAGTATTGTCAACTAAAAGCATATTGCTGGGTATATAGTAATCATTGAGATTCTGAAGGAAGAATGAATTAAGTTACTGTAGAAAAATTCAGGAATTCAAAATCATCCTGGAACTAGCAAGACCTTGTCTCTACAAAAAATAAAAATTTATTCTGATGTGGTCCCATCTGATCAGGAGGCTGATTCAGGAGGATTGCTTGAGTCTAGGAGTTCCAAGACAGACTGAGCCATACTGTTGCCACTGCACTCTAGACCAGCAAAAAAATAAATAAATAAATTGTAAGACCTGTCTCCAAAATTAAAAAAAATAAAGCAATGTTGTAAGAGGGATGTAACATGCCTTATGACATATAAACACAAAAAAATGGACAAAACACACGAAACAATGGCTTATAAGATACTTTACATTAACAATGAAGGATAGTGATACCTGAAGATGTATAACAATGATGTGAGCTCTACTACTGTCTTCAAGTACTGCTTGGAGAGAGTGTCCCAGATGAGGTACAGTAATGACCATAGCATATTATCTGAGTTGAGAAGATAGAACTCAAAGTCTGGAGAACAAAGTGTCCCAGTTTCATCCAACCATCTTCCATGTCCAGTGGAACAGGGGACAGAATAATCATTACAGCTTTCATGAGGCAAAGTTTCCATTTGCCATCTTTGCTCCACCAAAACTTGTGTCAGAGAATGGCAGAAGCAGTCCTGCAGAAAAAGCAAAGAGGCAAGTAAAAGTTATTTGAATAAACTTGTCCTTCAGTCTTTTCTTGTTCCTAATCACACGAAGATGTGACATGGCCATTCTGTAACATGGCCAAGGATGGAGGGTGACCCATTAGAGGTGAAGGACATGATGTGTGTAAGTACCCCACACAAACCTACTTTCCCTATGATTTTTTTAGGATTTCTTTGCCAATAAACTTACAAAACTATGAAATAACTCAAAAAAGAGCATTCTGTTCATAAGAAGAGACCATGATTATATGTATCATCAAAAGAAGAAAAAACGAGTTCAGCCAATGTCTTCTTTCTCAAGCTCTTTTTTTTTCTTTTTAATTTAGTTATCACCTTGTCTGTACCCTTCTCTACACAAATGCCACAGTCTATATAGTTGGAAAAGAGGATAGGGTTGTTCTTTATACGCAGTAAAATTCAGATTAATAGTGACATGCTGTCACTAAATAATAAAGAAGGAATGTCATTTTTGTTTGTTTGTTTGTTTTGTGGTTATTGGCCGGGGCTGGGTTTTAACCTGCCACCTCCAGCATATGGGGCCAGCACCCTACTCCTTTGAGCCACAGGCGCCACCCATGTCATTTTTTTAAACCAAAAGTTATCCTTAACATTACCTGTATAGAGCATGGAAGCCCAGAAGCTCTTACTGTAAACTTATCCAGCAAAATAAATGCCCTATTACTAATTTGGAATAAAGTAACTATAAAGCTGGTTTCATGGAAGATAATTTTCCACAGATTGGGGGGAAGGTTTGGATATAAGTCTGCAAGCAGTTTATTTATTATGGTGTCTATGGTCAAACCTCTCTGCTAATGATAGTCTGTATTTGCAGCCTCAGCTCCTCCTCCAGATCCCCAGGCATTTGCATCTCATAAAGAGTGCACAACCAGATATCTTGCAGGTACAGTTTACAACAGGGTTGGTGCTCCTATGAGAAACTAATGTTGCCACTTATTTGACAGGAGGGGAGCTCAGGAGGGGATCCCAGTGATAAGGGGCAGAAGTGGATATAAATAAAGATGAAGCTTTGCCCACTTGTCCACCGCTCACCTCCTGCTGTGCAGCCTGGTTCCTAAAAGGCCATGGGCCAGGACCTGTCCACAGCCTGGGGTGGGGGTTAAGAACCACAGCCATAAGGTACCAATGCAATAGCTAACATCCTCCAAATCCTGAACAAAACTACATTCTCCTACTTAACCCAACTTAAGGTGCCCTTAATGGTACAGATGACTGACTCCCATCTGAATCAACTGAAACTGGATCAATTAATTGAAACTGTGGACCTCCGTGCTGCAACCAAATAGTCAAATGTTTTCTAACATAAAGCAGACAAAACAAAGTCACTGAAAGGATAGTTAACTTTAAAATTAACCATAAGTTTTCATTTTCTTTTAATTATTAAGAACATAATCATTAGATTTTCATAAATAATGTACATTTTAAGTATACCTAATAGAAGTTTCCTAAATGTGTCCTTATTTGATTACAGCTAAATTAAAGCAGTTTCCAATATGAAAACATTCTCCAGTCCTGATTTAAACTATTACATGGAGGATTTCATTAGGTGCATACCACTGAGTCTAAGAGACTCATCTCAGAGAGGATTTGGTGCCCTCAGCACAATCTTTCTGGCATTAGTGCCCCTCAAGCTGCAGGCACTGAATCCTACCAACTCTGCTTATTAGAGCTGTGGACCATTTCTTCCCTCTTCTTGCTTTTGTACCTCTTCACAGTTTCATGTTGAGTAAGCTCTTCTTTACTACCCAGGATACTCAGCTTTCCCTTTACTTGTAAACTACAAAAGAGGAAAGTCAAAGGTTCAGACAAAACAATGGTCATCAATAAATCATACAAATAACATAATGGTGGGTAACTGATAGACTAAGTCAACAAAAATGGCAATCTAAAAATGTAACAGGTATGGAAACCATTCAGAAATATTTGTTTCTGACAAACATTTGATAACCAGAATCCAAAGAGAACTCAAACTTATTAATAAAAAACGAACAAGTGATCCCATTTCATTGTGGGCAAGATACATGAATAGAAGCTTCCCTGAAGAAGACAGGCACACGGCCTATAGACACATGAAAAAATGCTCATCATTTTTAATCATCAGAGAAATGCAAATCAAAACCACTTTGAGATATCATCTAACTCCAATAAGAGTAGTCCACAAAACAAAATCCCAAAACTACAGATGTTGGTATGATGTGAAGAGAAGGGAACACATTTGCACTGCTGGTGGGAGTGCAAACTAATACGTCCCTTCTGGAAAGCAGTTTGGAGAACACTTACGGAATTAAAAGTAGACCTGCCATTTGATACTGCAATTCCTCTATTAGGTATTTATCCAGATGACCAAAAATCACTTTACAAAAAAGACATTTGCACAAGAATTTTTATTATAGCCCAATTGCCAAGTCATGGAAGCAGCCCATGTGCCCATCAACCCATGAATAGATTAGTGAATTGTGGTATATGCACACCATGGAATAATATGCTGCCTTAAAAAAGATGGAGACATTACCTCTTCTATGTTTACATGGATGGATCTGTATCATTTTCTTCTTAGTAACGTATCTCAATAATGGAAAAAAAAATATCCAATGTACTCAATACTATTATGAAATCAATATATAATCACCCACACTTTCATATGAAAGATAAAATACAATTGTAGCCCAGAAAGAAGGAGCAAAGAGGAGGGGAGGGGAGGGGTTTGGAGAGGACAGGTGGAGGGAGGGTAATCAGTGGGACGTCACCTACTGGGCATATTACAATGGTACATGTCAAATATTTTAAGAGTAGAGTATAAATGTCTAAACACTAAGCACAACCATAACCGAGATGAATGCTATCTGTTAAACAGTTTGATGTAAACATTTCAGATAGCATATAAAGTCAGTACATTGTACCCCCCCAAATGCAGTGATGTACACAGTTATGATCTAATCAAAAAAATTAAAGATAAAAATTTAAAAAATAAAATTTAAAATTGAATCACAAAAAAAGAAAAGAAAAAAATAAATAATTATTGTTAATTTCTTTCTACAAGATCAAAATATTAAAAAGTGGACTGCCTGGAGATGTATTTATGTATTTTGTCAGCAGCATTATTTTACTAAAAAATTAAAATCATCTTAATATTTACATATTAAAGAGTAAAAAATGTACATTTATATTATGGGCCATTTTTAGAAGAAAACATCATGTAGATATTTACAAAACTGAAGTGAAAGAAATCAAGGATTTTAGCTAATGTGCATAGCTTTTGGGAAAGGAGAAAGACAATATGATGAAATTCATTATTCTATGCAGGGGTCCTCAAACTACCGCCTGCGGGCCACATGCGTTGGTGTGAATTGTATTTGTTCTCGTTTTGTTTTTTACTTCAAAACAAGATATGTGCAGTGTGCATAGGAATTTGTTCATAGTTTTGGCCCCCTGTTTAAAAAGTTTGAGGACGCCTGTCTACAATAACAATGTTGCTGGTCTGTGCATTCAGAAAGAGTTCCATTTATACAAGTTAATGCCTTTGTGGACAATTAGACATGAGCAATTAATCCATACAATGAACACATTCATAGATCCTTTTCAGCATAAGACTCTGAGATTTTTCCTGTGACTCCCAGTAAAGCCTCTGTCCTTCACCTTTTCAACCAGAGGTACTATGGATGTTTCTGGAAAACACTCAAACAGAGAATGCATAAAATATGTGTGTTCTTTCCTAATAAAAGTGATATTGCCTATTAATTTACTGAAAAGTGATGCATGAAAAGATGAAATTAGTTGAAGAGATTAAAAAAAAAAAGCACATTGTACCCCATGATTGCATTTATGTACACAACCATGATTTAATTAAAAGAAATTGATAATGAATGAAACACAAGCATGAAAGGTCTTAATACACAATGCAAAAGGTGAACTTACTTGTAGATGATGTTTATATAAAAAATAAGAGAATTTATGCAAAAGTGTTAAAAATACCTGCATGCTAAAAAAAAAAAAGAGAGAGAGAGAGAAAACTTATTCAAAATTTTTTAAACATTTGCATGCCAAAAAAAAAAACCAAAAAATTACCAAAGCAAGTAAGTGTGGCTGATCAGCAAGCAGAATCACAGTTGAACAAATTTGTTCTTTATGTGAAAAAAGTGATTTCCTCAATCCACCCTAGAGGAAAAGGAAGGAGCATCTGTCCTTGGTCCTGAAGCCATAGAAGCCCCCCGCAGTGAGCTCTGAGCTCGCCTGCGCCTGCTGCACCAGGCACTGAAGGGCGTGGCCTGGAAGAGGAAGACCAAAGGCAGCAGGTTGCCTGCGCTTGCGCAGGGGACACTCAGGGAATCAGGGTTTTCTCTGCAGCTTCCTGCCACCACTGTTGCTAGTAGAGGGAAAAACTCTCTGATTTTCCAGAAAAGAGGAAAAGAAAATAAGGAGGCATGACAGCAAATATAATTCACAGAGAAAGATAAAAACATGAAGTGGGGGGGTATATTGAGGCATTTCCTAAGATTCACAAAGAGGTTAGATATGTCACCAGCAGTGTTCCAAAGTTCTAAACCCTTTTTTTTATTCAAGATCCAGGGGACAATATCAGTGTAGGTTCAAGGCATGCAGTTTTTTACTCATTTTTTTTTTATTTATGTATTTTTTTTTTAACTTCATTACAGAAGAGGACAGTGGTTAGGAGACAGAGCTTTGGAGGAATATTCTGGTGTGAACTGAAGTATCTTAATAACTCATAAAGTGTGGTATTTACACACAGAAGATTTCTTAAACTACATCTGAAAAATATTTACCATATAAGAAAAATATGTCCTAACAGTTGCTATGAGCAAAGTCTTTGGAGACAGATGGAGTCAAACTCAAGGTTCTTCTGTTTCTTTCTTGTAGGGCTTTAGTTGAGATTCAGACCTGGAGTATGGGAGTGGTGACAGTGCTTGTCTCTTAATATGTTGTAGTATGGAATGAACTAATGATACATAAACAGGTGGAGTAATAATAGGTCTATACTAACCACTAAGTATTTGTTAATATTGAAATTTTGTTTGTAAGAGTTGCGTCATGTGTCATTTGTATCAATTGTAAAGTGCATCATCATTTTATATATCACAATGAAAGAGTAAAAACACTGACAAACTATGACACAAATAATTCTTACTACTTAGAATTTTTAGATTACAAATACTGAAAATAAACACTTTTTTCAACTCACATAAATGTGGCTATTTGTTTTATATCACTTCTAAGATTACCTGAGTGAAAACAATAAACAAAATATATTAATGAAAGTGTTTCTAAATTTCTATCATTCAGATCAAACTTCTGAATCACTTTCAACTCATATTTGATAGGACTTGCCCCCAATCATCATCACCTATGCCAATCAGAAGCTTTGGCAATGCCACGTTCCCATGAGATGCCTCATAAGAAATCACAGTAGGGCTTAGTGGAAGGAGTCAGGTAAGTGGTGTCCAGTGCTCCCAGAGGAGATTATGCAAAGCTGAGATCTGTATTGACAAATTAAGGAACAATTAGGAAGTGTCAGAGAACTGGAAACTGTGGCAAAGGTGACTGATCACTGCTTTGGTTACAAGAAAGTTAAACCTATGTTTTAAATAGCTTCTAAGGCAATATACAATTAGAAAATTGTGAGATTTTATAACCTTTGCGATTATCTTTCCAACTTACTAATGGTCCCTCTGTCAGTTATGATGCTGATGACATCTAAAATGCTGATGGACATTGATATTCTACACTTAATAGATCTGACATGTACCACAACAGGAAAGAAAGTATTTGGCTATTGAATTAAGAGAAAATTTACATCAGATTGACTTTATTATTACTAAAAGCATATATAGAAAAGGAAAAAAAAATAAAATGTTGGTGGAAGGTTTTAGATCAATGTTTGCCTGTTCACATGAGGATAACCACATGATTGCAGCCTGGTGACTAATAGTGATTTTACAGTATCACTTCTAAGATGCATCTCTGAAAGAAGTAGGAATTTGCACCCTAGCATTAATGGAATACACTATCTTTTTTCTGTGACTGTATTTGTTGCAGTGTAAAATAATGGTGACTTATCTGCTCGATTCTGGACTGTTATGGAGGAAAAACACGTTGGTATAATTTCACATAAGTTGTTCAACTCCACTTACCTTGTACCCAGCCATTAGAGCAGGCATCTTCAAACTTTTTAAACAGGAGGCCAATTCACTGTCCCTCAGACCGTTGGAGGGCCAGACTATAGTTTAAAAAAAAAAAAAAAGAAAACTATGAACAAATTCCTATGCACACTGCACATATCTTATTTTGAAGTAAAAAACAAAATGGGAACAAATACAATTCACACCAATGCATCTGGCCCACGGGCCATAGTTTGAGGACCCCTGCATTAGAGTTAGTATTTGAGTTATTAGCGGACTACTGGAATTCCTATTTTATATGTAGTATTGAATCATATAATTCAATATAATTAATATTATAATTAATACTTATATAATTGTATATTGTATATATAATTGTATATTGTCTCAGAACCCATTTTCCCATGGGACAGCTAGACACAATATACCAGGCTCCACTCACTAATTTCACTCCATTGGTACTGTGCAGATATAGCAAGTGACCACCTCTCACTCACAGCCCAGCTTCTTGCAACTCATGTGTGCTTGCTCAAAACTGACCAGTAACAGCCATGAAAGATATGCCTGGTAGCTTTTAACCCTAGTAAAAGCTATGGACTGCAGGTTCCTCCCTCTCTCTCTGTTTTCCCCTCACCTGTTGGCTATGGATATGTGCTCAGAAGGTCTTCCTCCTTCCATCTGCCTTCAGAGGCATGCTGGGCTCTTCTCTCTGGGATCTTTAAGAAATATACCATTTCTGTTATATTATCATTTTGTCAAGTTGCATTCTGCCTGTCCTAATTGATTAACACATCAGAGGCAAATTGCTTCCCCCTTCAGACTTCTCCTAGACCATGTTCATCTTGGTGGGAAAAGGTCAAGTGAACATATGTCAGACAAGAGTCACAAGAATAGCTTTTCTGACCCATAAACACTCTTTCTTGTGAAGGAATGACTAGTTACAGGTCAGACACTCAGGCATTAGGTCATCCACTAGGATAAAGAAGTATCCTTTGATAGGCACACTGTATGCACTATGCCCACCTCCCCCAGAGCTCCACCACAGCAGGGATGGAGTGTGTAGCCTCTATCCAGACAGAGACCTTAAGATCAAAATATAAATAAATATACAACAAGTATAAAGAGGTGATTTTGTATTTGTAAAAAGAAAAAAGAGTTCTTCAAAAATCCCTGAGAAGGAAGATAAAAATGGCAAATAATTTGTTGTCAGTTTGCATGGGAGTGGTAACTCTCTAAAGATTCAGAGAGATATATATCTTGAGAATTTCTGCACTAACATTAGAAATATGAGCAAGATTTCCTACAGGCAGCATTTCAAATCTAACTATTCAATCCAAAACATGAACATATCCATATATTTTCTTCCCATTAGTTCTTCTTATGGCATGGATGGTTATCATGAAATCATTTTATGATCAATCATTAAAGTAGACATGTGATGTTTCCCATAGATGTTTTGATCCTCCTTGTTGCTATTTAGACCAACTCAAATTTTAGGTACTTGATTATCAAAATAGGCTTTGTCATTACTTGATTAATACATTGACTAAAGAATAAAATCATATAAATAATGATTTAGGATATTTCAGGCCCCAGTGACTGCATTAATTTAACAGCAATTTATGAACTCAAATGTATGATCCATGTCTCCGCTGGAATCTGTCATCTATTCATGCTAGATTATGGAGACAGGGTGGTGGTTTCCTACTTCATGATGTGGTCTGATTTGGGTTGTTTACAATGATGTATTTTTAAGAACTCAGGTGGCTAGGCAAGGCTCAGCGAACTCTGTTTTAAGCTGGTTTATTGGGTTTGGGGAAATCATACTTTCCATGCTATCCAAGAGCAATATTTAGGGACTCAGTACTTAACACTGTGTCCTCTGTGCTGTGACATCACGTAGGACACTTTCATGCACATCACCTGTCCTAACTCTACCCGGAGCTCTCAAAGTCATGGATACCTTGTATTCCATGTCAAGATGGGTCACTACTCATCCACAGTCTACATCTACTTCAGACTGTTTGTGGCTTATATCTGTCCACCCTCCCCCTTTTTGTTTCCTTTGGAAGATCTTGGTGAGGGATGATCATCACAGTATACATCATCATAGATTTTAATGTACACATTAAAATATAAAGGAAAAGGGATTTGAAAAGTCACTTGGTATTATAGAAACTCCAGCTGAAATGAACTAACTCTCCAGGTTTTAAAATATGGAATTTAAATAAGGTTGTCTTGTCTCAAAGATTGAGTTATGATCTTGGCGAGTTGACATATGTCTTGACTTATAAACACCCCCAAATAACAGAACCTAAATAACTGCTATCCTACTCTCAGAAGTCAAGGTCAGTTGCATCTCTTAATTCAGGCTCCAGAACACAAGAGCTGGTTTTATCACAGAAACTATGGTTCTGATGTGGAGAATATGACCCATGAGTGCAGAGAGTAAAAGCAGGCCCATGGCTTTACAGGCATGTTTTCTGGTCGCAGCCCTAGTGCTACCCAGCAGAATACCATGACATCTGAATGAGAGAGCTTTGGAAGGGAGTGGGAAGTCCTCTTGCTGTGGGATTATTTGTTTAGTTAGCATGTATGGAGAGTCACCATTCAGCCTGTAACCCTCTCTCAGAACACCGTGTGGCAGATTGGGGATATATTTCAGGGTGCTGTCCGTTGGAAGGTTTAGGTTTTTTTCCTGTTTGCTTGTTTATTTTTGTTGTTGTTGTTGTTGAGACATTCTCACTTTGTCACCCTCAGTAGAGTGCTGTAGCGTCATAGTTCACAACAACCTCATACTCTTTGGTGCAAATGATCCTCTTTCCTCAGCCTCCCGAGTAGCTCAGACTACAGGCACATGCTACAATGCTTGGCTATGTTTACAGAGGGGGTCCCTCCTTTCCTCAGGCTGGCCTTGGACTCATGAGTTCAAGCAATCCACTCACCTCAGCTTTAGCTAAGACTACCAGTGTGAGCCACTATGCCGGGCCTTGTCCTTTTGTTTTTGTTTACAATTTTGAGTTGTTTGTTTGTTTTTCCCACTAGGATTTTTCCACTTGTGCACAACACATTCTGAATCACTAACTTCCCTTCACTAACCAAAAATCAGGTGTCCAAAAGTTCACTTCCATGTCTATGTAAGCAGGGAATGGCCTAAACCTCCATGTTTACAAACTTTTTTTTTTTTTAAAGCTAGCTACTTGCCATGATGGTGATAACTATTGTGCGGCTTTGAGTATTGGCAATGGGTAATTTAATTCTATTATGAGAATGTCAGTGGAATACCTGAACCAAACAACTTTCTGATGGAAGTCTGTAGAATAAAAAGAACTCAATTATCATGATGTTTTCTCACAGAGTTGAATGTATAGTTGTCTTTTGAAAACTGAAACTTTTTACTGAGAAAAGATGCTCCTGAATTCAGAAACATAATTTATACTCTCTGTAGTTGAAATTTCAAGTGTTTGCTTTTAATGTAACAGAAATCATGTCTTCCAAAACAGGCTTGGGGAATCTTGTAAATATGTAGTACACTGCTGGACATAATCTAAAAGTGGGCTTTCAGCTCAACTCACAGTCTGCAAGTAATGAAATCTACTCAGCACATATTAATCCATTAATGGATAAATAAATGACAGTATATGTATACCATGGAATACTATTCATCCATAAAAAGATGGAGACTTTACATCTTTTGTACTTACCTGGATAGATTTGGAGAACATTCTCCTAAGTATCATAAGAATGGAAAAGTAAGCATCCAATATACTCAATACTAATATGAAACCAGTAGATGAAAAACTAGACTCCCACAGGAGAGAAAAACACAAATGGGAGGATAGAGCAGGAAGGAGTGAAGGGGAGGAAAGAGGTTTGTGGTGCTACCACATAACTGGCGTAAGGTAGGGGAATATGGCACACAGGTTCAACTACAACTTGGATTCTACCTAACAAATGCAAATAAGGCAACATAATTGATTGCATCCTTATATCGATCTGAAATTAAAAATAAATAAAAATGAGGCTTTCTGAGGTATGTGAGGCAAAGGCATCTATCTTTGAAGAAGTGGTCATTGACACTCAAACTGGACTGGGTAATGAAGACTGAAATGGAAAATCGGAAAACAGAACAGAATTCCTGGAACTTTAGGTTTTCCTGAAGCAGGTGAGTTTTTGCTTGTTTCTTGGGTGTTTTGCTTTATTTTGTTTTGTTTGTTTTGTTGTGTGTGGGTATATATTTTGGTGAACAGATAAGAGAAATCTGGTTTCCCGCTTTCTACATGCAGACCTGTTAATTTCCTTATGTCATTTTTTAAATATCTTTGGTCTTTTGTACCAAATAATAGTTTGTTTTTTTAAATTTTGAAATAATTATAGATTTAGGAAATGTTGCAAAGTTAGTATAGAGAGTTTAATATATGGTTTAGTTTTATGCAATGTTAACATCTTATATAACCATTGTATATTTATGGAAATTGAGAAATTAATAATGGTAGAAAGCTAGTAACTCAACAATAGAATTTCTTCATATTTGAACAAGTTTTCCACTAATGTTATTTTATGTTCTAGGATCTAATCCAGGATACCACTTTACATTTGCTGACAGGCATATTGACTACTTATCACTGTATAACAAACCACTATATAACTCAGTGGGTCTGAACCATACACACAGATAGTATCTCACAGTTTCTCTGGGGCAGGAATGCAGAGGTAGATAACAGCCCTGGATGACTTCTCAGGTGAAGGCTCAACTCAGATCAAGCTTCTTCTAAGCTCACATTATTGTTGTGAGAATCCAATTCCCTGTCCAGGTCATGATGAGTTAATTGATGAACTATTCCAAAAGGTTAAAGAATTAATACCAAATCTTTACAACATATTACAGAGGAAACTGGAAAGCAGAACAGAATAGGTTATTTTCCAACTCCTTTTATTAGGCCAGTTTACCCTTATACCACAAGTAGACAAATATATTCCAAGAAAAGGGCATTATACTTTAAAAATACACAGACCAAAATCCTCAAAAGAATATTATAAAACTAAATCATGCAACATATGTAAAGGGAATTATACACCATGACCAAGGGAATATTTCTAGGAAGGCACATTTGGTTCAACATACAAAAACAAACAAAAAAACAGACAGACAAAAGAACCACACTAGTGTAACACACTATTAATAGAACGAAGGCCAAAACCCACATAAGCGTCTTAAAAGATACAAAAAGCATTTGACAACTCTACCATACATTTATGATAAAAATGAATGCATAGGCAAAGAAGAGAACTTGCTCAACCTGTAAAGTACATCTGTAAAAATTTCACATGTCACCCTGAAAGCCTCAGATGTTTTGTTTGTTTGTTTCTTTGGTTGATTGGTTAGTTTGTTTTGTTTGATGGTTAGAAACAAGACTGCAAACTACCCACTTCTATTTAGTGGTTGTGGCCAGAAAAACTAGGACAGAAATCAACATAAAACACTGAGATTGGAAAAGAAGGGGTCCAACTATTTCTATATGCAAATACACAATCTTATGTGCCGAAAATGCAAGGGTATCCACAAATACACAATTTAGCAAGATTGCAGTGCACAAAATCCATTGCATTTCTATACATTAGCAAGTAGCACTCAGCAAATGAAAATAAGATAATTCCATTTAAAACACCTTCACAAATAAAAATACCTAAGAAGAAATTTAACAAGATAAAAAACATATGTACACTGAAAACTAAAAAAGCGTATGCTTTTAAGATATAGAAGTACACATTTATTTTATATTTTAGAAGGGGGGAAAGAAAAGGGAGGAGAGAGGGGAAAGAGAGAATAATGCACAAGAATGGAATGGCACCCTAAAGAAAGCACTGAAAAACATATTTAAGAATTAAAGTCCTAGATAAATAGGGGGAAATTATCATACTCATTAATCAGCAGGCTTAATAATCATTAAGATAACAATACTTTTAAAATGGATCTATGGGTTCAATGCAATTTATTTGTCCAGAAAATTGCCAAAATCTCAGCTGATTTATTATTAGTATTAGTATTAGTATTTTGCAACAATGTACTATAAGCTGACCTTTTCCTTTTTGTTTTTTGTTTTTTTTTTTAATTGAGATGACAGACCATCACAGTTCACTGCAACCTCAAAATCTTGGGCTGTAGTGATTCTCTCGCTTAAATATCAACCTCCAGAGCAACTGGGACTACAGATAGCCATGCCACCATGGCTACTATGCTATGTTTCCCAGGCTGGTCTCAAACTCCAGGCCTCAAATGATCCTCCTGCCTCAGCCTCCAAATTAATAGGATTACAGGTATGAGCTAATGTGCCTGGTCTGATTCCAAAATTCATACAGAAGTGCAAGGAATCTAGACAAAAGAAAAGTAGGTGTGCTCAACTCATACTCTGTGATTTTAAAACATATAACAAGGTGGTACTAGGCAAGGCAGTGTACCAGTGTTTAGTACAAAGATTTATATGCGTATCAATGGGATAGAATTGAGTGCCCTGGTTAACAATTAATCTTCACATTTATGGTCAAATTATTTTACCAGAATTATAAGAATGCAATTCAATGGGAAAAAATATTTTGTCAACAAACGTTGCTGGGACAAGTTGATGTCCATATGCAAATTGAAGCCATACTTTACACCATATTCACAATTTAATAAAAATAGATCATAGAACTAAATGTAAGCATTGGCCCATGAAGGGATTAATAAATTGTGGTATATGTATACCATGAAATGCTACGAAGCATTCAAAAAAGATGGAGACTTTTCCTCTTTTATGTTTACATGGATGGAGCTGGAACATATTCTTCTTAGTAAAGTATCTCAAGAATGGATGGAAAAGTATCCAATATACTCAATACTTTTATGAAACCAATTTACAATTACTCACACTTCCTTATGAAAGATAGATCACAACTACAGCCCAGGATGAAGGAGAAAAGTGGAGGGGGAAGAAAGAGGAGGAGGAAGGTTTTGATGGAGGGAGGGTAATCAGTGGGGCCACACCTATGAAGCATATTGCAAGGGTACAAGTCGAATCCATCAAGTATAGAACATAAATGTATTAACACAATAATTAGGTAAATGAGGTGAAAGCTATATTAATTAGTTTAATGTAAGCACTCCAAATTGTATGAAAAATCAGCACATTGTACCCCACAAATGTGTATATGACTTACTAAAAGGAAAAAAAAAATAAAGCCCAATGGCAAAAAAATAAAAACTACAAAGCCCGTATATAAGAGAACATACATATAAATTTCTATAGCCTTGATTAAAATAATGGTTTCTATAACATCAAAATACTGACGAAAGAATATCATAGATACAATCAGCTTCATCAGTATTAAAAACTTCTGTGATTCTAACTACATTATCAAAAACTGAAAAAACAACCCAAAGAATGGGATAAAATATTTGCAAAACATATACATGTTAAATATCTGCTGTCCAGAAGGCCAAAGGACTTATATATAATTACTATACTTATTGTATAAAGTTATTTTTCACTGGGTTATGGGTTATTATTTCTGAAACAATGATATATTGATTTTAGGACTGAATAATAAAGGAAATGTTAGATTTCTCACTGTTGAAGTGTGAGATTAAATACAATAAATTGGGAATGGGTAGACTGCTGCATTTATTCTTGTGGTACTGGATTAGATCACGTGGTTCTGAACTTATCAGTA
This sequence comes from Perodicticus potto, assembly GCA_963574655.1. Classification (NCBI taxonomy): domain Eukaryota; kingdom Metazoa; phylum Chordata; class Mammalia; order Primates; family Lorisidae; genus Perodicticus; species Perodicticus potto. The sequence continues at coordinate 13,928 of CAUYRH010037946.1, read as the reverse complement.
GGAATTCATGTTTAATTTAATATAGATATATATGGACATGTGTATAAATTTTTATAGATAAGAAAAAATAAAATAAAATAAAAGTAAAGTTCATTAATGATGAATTACAGAAAACATTTAACTAAGTCAGCTTCCCCTAATAAATGCCATAACACAGCCTTGGTATCCCTCCTTTTCATCCTTGCCAATTAAATACCTAATACTTAGGTGAAATAGAGCCCTTTAAAGGTTGTTAAGTGAAACTTTAAAAATCAGGTAAGAAGCCAATGATGGCAGCATGAGCCTGTAATCTCAGCTACTGAGGAGGCTGAGGGAGGAGGATTGCATGAGGCCAGGATTTTGAGGCCACAGTGAACAATATTTGTATCTGTGAAAAGCCACTGCACTCCAGCCTGGACAACACCATCAAAACCTGTTTCTTAAAATGAATAAATAAATAAATATTTAAAAAATTTAAAAAGAGTACATGAGGTCCTTTGAGCAGAAATATTTATTTGCTTTTTAAGCTGATGCAGTCTAGAACAACAGACACTCCAGTACCAATGTATACACAGTGTATCCAGATATTCCTCTTTAACATCATTTTTTTTCTTTTTTTTTTTTTATTGAATCATAGCTGTGTACAATAATTCAATCATGGGGTACAGTGTACAGCGGGCTTCAGATACAATCGTAGATATTTTCATCAACCTGATTGCGATAACATTCAGGAGACTTTCTCATTACTATGTGAGAACATTTTTGATCCGTATTTAGAAGTTTTCTCCTGACCATTCAAATATACACCACTGGTGTGATCCTGCCCTTTATCAAAGAACTGGGTCTACTTATAAAAATGGTGGATGCTATCTCTGGGCAGAGAATAAACACAATTGCCCTAAAGAACACTGAACTGCCAAAAATAAATAAATAAATAAGCAAGTAAATAAATAAATAATTAAAATCTAGACAAAATCACAACAAGCAGAGTAAACAAAGAAACAAAATCAAACCACAAATATGTAGGTACTTCAAAATGAAAGTGGAGACAAGACAACTGAGAGACTGTCCAATGGACACTACTGGAAAAATTTGAGCAGTAGAATAAATAAAACAGTATAGTTAAAGTGTTAAGAAAATATATACTATTTCATATTCATTTAAATTAGTAAATAAATAGATAAAATAACGAAAATTAGACAAATTCTCGATGCTAACTAATTCCAAATAATTTTTGTAGGTGCCCTGACCACAACAAGGTGGAAAATGACCTTCTTTTCATAAGTGTATGTTGTGCATAGTGACTTCTTTCCTAAAAATATAGGATAGAAAGTGGAAGAAAATATAAAATTGTACAGCAGAGAAATCTGATAAAAACTACCTCATTGAGGTAATAAAATTAGCTTCAACAATGACAAAGCATGTAGACAATATATTGACATTCTTGGCAGGATGTGAAGAGAACAGAACTTTCCCTTTTCAGTCCCCCTCCCTAACACACTGAACAGCTGTCTACACGTGGGAAAAACTGTGGAGAAGTCCCAAATGGGTGATGTCAGTATCACCCCAAACAAGAAAAGCCCGAGAAACCGTCACAGCAAAAATGAGCCTAAGGAAATATATCTAAATGTGATCTATCTTGATGGGATCCTGGCAAAGAAGACAAACATTAAGTAAAACCTAAGGAAATGTAAATAATGTTTACATGTTCGTGAGTGATAGTATTTGGCATAGTTTCATTAACTGTGACAATGGTCAGATGAATGTAAGAAGGAAATAACAGATCAATTTGTGCATTGGGTATAAGGAAATTCTGATTCAGAACTATTTGTGTGCAACTATTCTGTAAATTTAAAACTATTCTAAAAGTTTTGGGTTTTTTAAAAATTCACTATGAACTTAGTAGACAAATTATTATCAATATTGATGATCCCACAGGAGTACATCTCCCCAGTTTCATCTTTTCCCCAAGTGAAACTGACTATTGCTCTAAACTCTCTGTTTATTATTCTCTAATTTTTCATTAGAGTATTTCTCTCTAGGTCAGTATTTGCAAGTAATATATATTGTTTTCACACTTGGTTATGTGTTGCGTTAGTGTATAAATTAGTCAATATTCCTAGTCTAATTATTATAAAAACCATCAGACAAATCCATATTGTGAAGCATTCTACAAAACGAGCACCAGTACTTTCCAAAAGAGTCAAGTTGATTAGGTGGGTGTGGTGACATGTGGTGGCACATGCCTGTGGTCCCAGCTACTGTATGCTAAGGCAGGAGAATGAGTTGAGCCCGGAGTTTAAGGTTGCCGTGAGCCATGATGACACCACTACACTCTAGTCTAAGCAACATAATGAGACCCTGTCTTCTGCAAAAAAAAAATTTTTTATATAAAAGCCGAAGGGTCATATTAAAGTATGAAAGTGAAGCCTGAGAAACTTTTTCAGACTGAAGATCTGATGTGGGAGACCCTACGATCGTGCCCAGTGATCCCCCTGGATGTACACATTGTACTCCAATCCCTTCCATGTGAGTATGGTCAGCAAATGTGATTGTTTTAAACAATAGGATGTTGAAAGGTGAAGAAATAAGCATTTGGCTGATTATATTACGTAGTTGGTGACTTCTGTATTCCTGGAAAACCTCCCCTTTGATGGCTATAAGGATGCATTCTGCTACGTGGGAGAAGCCCCACATGGGATGAACTGAATGCAGCTCTGACCCACAGCCAGCAAAGAATTTTAGTTCAATAGACCACATTTGCATTTGTGATACATATATACAGCTAACTCCCCCCCAAGCTACATTTCAAACAGCACTTTGCAGGTAATACGAGTACCTTACCACTGCAGTCCCCAAACCCTGGCCACAAACTGTTACTGGTCAGAGACCTGTTAGGAATCAAACCAGTACACAGAATAAGGGGAGCAGCAGCTGCAAGGGGCTGTATCTCAGCTCTCGCATCACCACCTGTGCTCCGCTTCCTTTCACATCAGCTGTGGCATTAGATTCTCAATCTGAGCATGAACCCTACGATAAGTTGTGCATGTGAGGGATCTCGGTTGTGTGCTCCACATGAGAATGTCATGCCCATCCCTCCTTCCTTGGTCTGTGAAAAGTTATCTTCCATGAAACTGATTCCTGATGCCATGAAGGTTGAGGGCTATTGTCTTATCACACAAAAGTAATTCTAATACTTCCCTCCTATCCCTTGTATCATTGTTGTCATCCATTTACCTCTTATATAAGCATGTATGTGTATATATGCATACATACATGTCAATTTATCTTGCATATATATTTTTATCTTGTGCATATATACATATACACACATATCAGGAATAAAACAGGGCCTTACATAATGATAAATGGGTCAATTCTCCAAAAATGAGATAACAATCCTTGACATGTATGCATTTAATATAGCAGATATGATGCAACTGCAAAAAGAAATATATGAATCCACTATTTTCCTTGGAACCATCAATACCTGTCTATATTAAATGGACAGATCCAGCAAGTAGGAAATCAGTAAGGACATAGTTGCATTTAACAGCATCATCAATCAACTGGATATAATTAATATCTATTCATTATTTTATCCAAAAATTACAGAGAACACATCCTTCTTAAGGGCACATAAACCATTCACCAGGACAGAGCATATTTTTGGTCATATAATCCCCCCAAAAAATTTTTAGAAGAATAGATATCATACAATGCCTGCTCTCAGGCCACAATGATATTAAGCTAGAAATCAACATCTCAATGATAACTGAAAAAAAATCACAAATTGCATGGTGATTAAACACATTTTGAATAAAACTCATGTTAAAAAAAAACTTAAGAAATATTAACAAATATTTTGAACTAAATAAAAACACACGCAACAGAAAGTGTAGAATGGGATGAAAGCAGAGATTAAAAAAAGAAAAAAGGTTGAATGTATGTGTTAGGAAAGAAAAAACATCTAAAATAAAGGTGAATCAAAGTTTCAACTACAGGACATGTAAAAGAGGAGCAAATTTATACAATTGAGAGAAAAAATATATAATATGGTAGAGACAGGAAAAGCAAAATAAAAGACAAAAATAGAACACAGAAGATTAACAAGGACCACAGAACACCTCAAACAGTAACTTTACTTAAGGACACGCAGAGTAACTCCCCTGGAATAGGAGACTCCAAAAATGAAAAACCAAAGTCATACTAAGTAGGGGTAATTTCATTTATTTCCTAAGTAGGTAAGTATTTTAAATATAAATGACCCACCACTAAGAAATGTAGGTAAGAAAATATCATCACACCTATAACGCAGAAAAGGGTTTTCTGTGACAGAAGGAAGTGCGAATATCTGCTATTCTCAGAGGCACAGGAGAAAATCATGAGGTTTGAATGAAAAGGCCAAAGAATAAGAAAGAAGATATACATACACAAGTGAGCGAACATGTGTAGGTGTGCAAAGAAGACCGGGTCCGCGCCCCCCCGCCGCCTCACCTGTGTCCCTGGCGCAGGCCCCTTCTCTGCGCAGGTGCGGACCCCTGTCATCCCCACTTCCTGTTAGTCAGCGCTCAGGTGGCGTCTAGAGCTGGTTGGTAGAAATTTTCTGATCCGTGCATCCCATGCACACCTGCAAAATGACGCAAAGCGCCGAGACCTGCACTGGAGCCGTGTTCGGGAGTCTGAGCGATGGAGAAAGGGGCGCAAACAGAAGCATCCAAGTCCCTGCTCCTGCCCGTCCCCCGATTTGGGAAACTTCTCTGCCTCTCTCCGCTTCCATCTTCCTCAAACCCATCCCCACCGGGTAATAACCAACGACCTCCTGCGTGGGCAGGGGCCACCTCCCTCATTCTGTCTTCCTGACAGGCCGCCCTCACGGGCCGGGGGGTCATTAAAAAGAACAAGGCACAGATATTTAAAGTCCCTCCACGCAATCCATTTTTCTGTGAGTCGCCCCTGTTCCCTTCCTGACCCGCCCTCTCCCGCCTGCTCTGTCCCACCATCCCCTCTCTGCCCTTCATGCTCCAGCTGTTTTCACACATTACTGACCCAGCAGTCCTCCCAGTCCACTGCCCTCTTCTCATGCCCTGGCCTGTGCAGCAGACACGCTTTCTTCCCGTTCTGTCCCTCCCCCATTTGCTGGACTCACTGCCCCACACTGTCCAGAATCTCCCCCAGTATCCCTCCTCCTAGAAGCCTCCCTTGTCCTTCCCATTCCAAGCCAGATGCCTGCCCTCTCTGTCCCGGCCCAAGTGAGGCTCTTTCACTCCCCGTTTAGTGTTCAAAGTTTCTTGACTCCCTACAGAAATAAAATATCAGAGAGTACGAAAAATGTGTCTCCATTGCTCCTTTGTGAGTGACACGCACACAGTGGACAAAAAGCAAGAAAGAAGGTTCACTGCTGATCTATGGGATTGTTGACTTTTTTCAATGTAGATTAATTTGAGCTCTCCATAGATCTTAGTTACCAAGCTTTTGTCTGATTCAAAATATGCAAATATCCTTTCCCATTGAGTAGGTTGTCTATTTGCTCTGGTTGTTGTCTCCTTAGCTGTACAGAGGCTTTTCAGTTTAATTAAGTCCCATTTGTTTATTTTTGTTGTTGGGATTGCCACAGCAATCTTCCTTAGAAAGTCCTTCCCCAGACCTATAGCTTCCAGCATTTTCCCCATATTTTCTTTGAGGATTTTAGTTGTTTTGTGCCTTAGATTAAGGTCTTTCATCTATCTTGAATCAATTTTTTTTTTTTTTTTGCAGTTTTTGGCAGGGGCTGGGTTTGAACCCACCACCTCCCACATATGGGGCCGGCACCCTTCTTCTGTGAGCCACAGGCACCACCCCTTGAATCAACTTTTGCAAGTGGAGAAAAGTGAGGGTCCAGTTTCAGTCTTTTGAATGTGGATATCCAGTTCTCCCAACACCATTTATTGAATAGGGAGTCTTTCACCCAGTGTAACAATTGGCAAGAGAGATAAATAGAACCTTCTCTAAAGAAGACTGACGAATGGCTAGTAAACATATGAAAAACTGCTCATCGTCCCTAATTATTCTTGAAATGCAAATCAAACCCACCCTGAAATATCATCTAACCTCAGCAAGAATGGCCCAAATCACCAAATCTCAAAACTGCAGATGCTGGTGTGGATGTGGAGAGAAAGGAACACTTTCACACTGCTGGTGGGACTGCAAACTGATACAACCTTTTTGGAAGGAAGTATGGAGAACCCTCAAAGAAATCGAGCTAGACCTGCCATGTTATCCTGCAATCCCATTACTGGGAATCTACCCAGAAGAAAAAAATTCCTGTTACCACAGGGAAACTTGAGGTAGACTGTTTATTGCAGCCGACTGTTTATTGCAGCTTAATTTGCAATCATCAAAATGTGGAAACAGCCTAAATGCCCACCAACCCAGGAAAGGATTGACAAGTTGTGGTATATGTATACCACAGAATACTAGTCAGCCATTAAAAAAGATGCAGGCTTTACATGCTTTGTACTAACCTGGTTGGAAGTGGAACACATTATTCTTAGTAAAGCATCACAAGAATGGAGAAGCATAAATCTTATGTATTCAATCTTGATATGAGGAAAATTAATGACCTAGTACATGGCGAGGAGGTAGAGAAAAGGGAGAGCAGAGAGAGAAAGAAGGAGGGAGGGGAGTGGGGGAAAGATAGAGCAGAGAGAGGGAAGGAGGGAGGGGGGTGATGTCACAGTGTGTGCCACACCTTTTAGGGGCAAGACACAATTGTAAGAGGGACTTTACCTAACAAATGCAATCAGTGTAACCTGATTTAGTCCCTAACAAGAAAAAAAAAGAAGATTCTCTGTTACATTGAATTTTATTAATTAGTGAATCTCTCAAAATCTTCACCTACATTCTTGCTAACTTACCAATAAACTCCAACTCTTTTCCAATCCAAACAGGATTTTAGCTTAAAGATTATTATTAATGTTTGCCGCAGGACAGAATATGAGCCCTGATTGCCCTTAGTCTACACTCCAGTCCACTCATTCTCAACTCACTGTAGAGACCCTCAAATGTGTTGTGTTGCTCCTGCACCATCTGCCCCTCTTCTGTTCTTCTCCACACTGTTGTCCTCTTAAAAAAAGGAAAATCTTCCTCTCTAGACACAGTTGTATTAATATGGCTGTGATAAGTATTTCCAAATCCTTATTATTTACCCACTTTTATAAATTTTAGAACTTGCATTTTGCAAATTTCATCACAATGGTGGAAGCCATGACATGACTTTCATTTCTACACATGGATGAGCTTCTCCTGAAGTCTTCTGCGGTCACCTTATGGTAAGATCATCTGCGTCAAAAAGTGCACAATGCATGTCAATAGGAAAGGTGGAGATAACACAGCTTCTCTTATAGATAGCACTGTTGAGAAATTAGTCAGTATCTTTGCTTTGTATTCCTATAGGCTTGATCAATAAAAATAATTTAAAAAAAAAAGAAATATTAAAAGGGTTCAGCACATGTAGCTCAAGTGTCTAACATGCCAGCCACATACACCAGAGCTGGCAGGTTCAAACCAGCCCAGGCCTGCCAAACAACAGAGACAACTACACCCAAAAAATAGCCAGGCATTGTGGCGGGCACCTGTAGTCCCAGCTACTTGGAGGCCAAAGCAAGAGAATTGCTTAAGCCCAGGAGCTGGAGGTTGCTGTGAGCTGTAATGCCACAGCACTCTACCCAGGAAAACAACTTGAGGCTCTGTCTCAAAAATAAAAGAAAAGAAAAGAAAAGAAAAACATCCAAAGGCCTGGAGTGGTGGCATGGCACACCTGTAACCCCAGTACTCTCAGAGGCTGAGGTGGGCGGACTGCCTGAGTTTGAGACCAGCCTGAGCTAGAGAGAGACCCTGTCTCTAAAAATACCCAGGTGTTGTGGTGGACACCTGTAGTCCCAGCTGCTCGGGAGTTTGAGGCGAGAGAATCACTTGAACCTAGGAGTCTGAGGTTGCTGTGAGCCATGATAACACGGCACTCTACCAGGGGCAACAAAGTGAGAGTTTTTTCAAAAAGAAGGAAGGAAGGAAAGAGAGAAGGAAGGAAGGAGAAAGAGAGAGAAAAGAAAGAAGGAAGGAAGGAAGGAGAGAGAGAGAGAGAGAAAGGAAGGAAGAAGGAAGGAAGGAAGGAGAGAGAGAGAGAGAAAGAAAGAAAGAAAAAGAGAGAGAGAAAGAAAGAAAGAGAAAGGAAGGAAGGAAGGAAGGGAGGGAGGGAGGGAGGGAGGGAGGAAGGAAGGAAGGAAGGGAAAAGAGAGAGAGAAAGAAAGAAAGAGAAATATTCCAGGCCGGGGTCAGTGGCTCATGTCTATAATCCTAGCACTTTGGGATGCCGAGGTAGGGGGGTCACCTGGCCTCGAGCCAACCCAAACAAGAGCAAGACCCAGTCTCTACTAAAAATAGACATCAAGAACAACAACAACAACAACAGCAACAAAACAATACTAGCCAGGCATTGTCAAGGGAGCCTATTGTTCCAGCTACTCAGGAGGCTGAGCCAAGAGGATTACTTGAGCCAAGAGCTTGAGGTTGCTGTAAACTATCACACCATGGCACTCTACTGAGGGTGACAAAATGAGACTTTGTCTAAGAAAAAAAATAATTATTTCATTTCTATCAGTCTTCATGCCATGGTGAGGGTGAGGTGTGAAGATATTCATGACTTTTGATTAAAATCTAAGTCAGAATGATTAAAATATCAAAATATTTATGAATGAATTTATCAATTAATTTAAATATTGCTCTAATTTTATGTGAATAAAATGTATGCCTTTATAATTCTAGAAGGGTTTTTTTCAATAAGTACAAAATAAGACTATACTGTTTATAATAGTTTCACAAAAATATAATCCATTATTTTATGTCCATCTTAAACCTTTGATTTATTAACATGCAGTGGGTACTCCCCATCAAGACTCCAGCAGACATGATGCAATGACCAATTCTGACCTACCCTTTCCTGTTACAAATACCAATTCTCTTGTTGATCTTTCCTCTGTTGAGTTTTTCACATTGTTTCTTATTCACCTTAATATCACTAACTAAAAGTTTATAGCTCACAGTACGTAATGATTAATTCTAGATGAAATGACTAAAGATGCTGTGGGAAAAAATAGGGTATGAATTACTGCATATAAATCCAAAAATAGACAAGTATCTTAAACATTAAACAATATTAATTATCCTGCATTAAACAATGAAGTGTATTCAAAACTGAGAGATGTGAAACTATTATGTGAGCCCTATTATTGCCCTAGTTTAGGGCTTTAAGAAAGTTTCCTCACTGTATTGGGGCAACTGTCTTGGAAAACTACCTGAGTTGAAAAGACAAAATTGAGCCAAGAAGAACAGCACTGTCCAATTTCTTCCTTATCCATTTCCTGTATCAAGGATGGAAGACAATAATCATGCTAGCTCTTACGTGACAGGGTTCTTATTTTTTTTGACATCATTAGTTTACTGAGACATACGTCATGGAACTATAGGAATTGTTTGTTTTTAAAAAGAAGACACAAATAATGAATCATTTGAATGAACTTGGCCCTCAACTTTTTCATCTTATTTCTGACTGATATAAAACAGGCCTATACATAACATGATCATCCAAGGCATGAGAAGCCTGTAGATGAAGGGCAGCCAATTAGAGATACTGAAAATGATGTGTATAAGTAGATTGAACCACCCTATGTGAACCCCAGTTGGCATTTCTTATGGATTTCTCTTTTGAGCTTTTAAAATTAAATCATTAATAAATTTAAATACAGCTTTCTATTTATAAGAACAAAATTTTCATCAAAAGGAGAAACTAGTAAGGCTTACATTCTCTATTTATTTCCCCAGAAACTTCCAATTTCTTGTATTTTTATTTATTCATTTTTATTACTTATTTTTTTAATGAGAAATAATCTCACTCTGTTGCCTGAACTAGAGTTACATTGCCTCATTATAATTCCCTGAAACCTCCGACTCCTGGGATTAGTGATCCTCTTGCCTCAGCCTCTCAAGTAGCTGATACTACAGGTGCATACCACCATGTTTAGATAAGTTTTATTCCTTTTTTTTTTCTTTCTTTCTTTCTTTCTTTTTTTTTTTTTTTGTATAGATGTGGTCACACTCTTGCTCAGGCTGGTCTCAAACTCCTAGCCTTAATCAATCTTCCCTGGTTGGCCCCCAAAGTGCTTGGATTACAGGTGTGAACAACCATGCTTACCATGGGTGCCTGTAGCCCAGCTACCCTGGAAGCTGAGGCAGCAGAATCGCTGGAGTCCAATAGTTTGAAGTTTCTGTGAGGTATGATTCCTCAACACTCTACCCAGGGCACAGAGTGAGACTCTGTCTCGAAAGTAAATAAGTAAGTAAATAAATAAACAAACAAACAAATAAATAGAAATTATTTGCATACTGAAGCTGGAATGTCTGAATACATCATTACTTGGCAAAACAAATGCCCATCTTTAGTTCAGTATGAAAGTTCTGATAAAGTATCAGTGACTTTTCTCTGATTATTGCTGACATATCTTAAATCTTGAACAAATGACCCTAATCCACCTAAAATGATGCTAAGACTATTAGATTGAGAATTTTCTTACTTGCATGGCAGACACATGCTGCTGCGTCTCAGAGACTCACCCTGTAGGGAGGCTTCCTTAATAGAGAATGTGGTGCTCTCAATGCAGCTGTGCCAACATCAGGGCACATAGTAATGTGGACCCTAATTGAATCCTAGTCTGCTCATTGGGGTTCTGAATTGTTTCTACCCTCTTTTCACTTTTGTGTCTCTTGATGGTTTCAGGCGAGAAATCCTGTTTAACCCAGTTTGAGTAGCCTCATCTTCCCCAGCCAAGACACTCAGCTGCTTCAGAGGAGTATAAAACTTTCAGCCTAAAACAATAGAAAGCATTAGATGCTAAATGAGAGGAAGGTGGGTAAATTATCAATTAATTCAATGAAAATTATAATCAATGAGAATAACAAAATGAAAACATTTCGATATAGGGTTCTGGTTAACATATGTTTGACCCGTCATGAGTTAACACATGTTTGCACTTCACTAGCTACTACAGTTTTTTAAACACAGGGTAATGTAGGATATCGTAAAAGCTTTCTTGATCATATTCACTCATGTTTATTATACAAATTATTTTTCTATATGTTCAGGTTTTTATCACAAAAGGAACAATTTTATAAAAACTCTTGCTCAAACCTTACCCTGGACAAAAGTTGCTACTAGTGCTATAAAGAAGTTTCTCAGTTTATTGATATTGATGTGGCAAACAAACAAACCACATTGGAGAGATTACTGGTCAATGGACCCTTTGCTTGAAACACTGATATTTCCTAAACTTATGACCAGAATGAAGTTTGTGCAAATCTTTGCTTTTTTCTTTTTCATCCTAGTGATAATGCGTAAGCTACATCTAGTGAAAACAGACTTTATAAAATTAGTCCTCTTTGGGGTTACTTTATTCCAAAATTTTAGTCTTTGTATGTACCCAACCAGGAGTTATCCCAAGATAAAGCAATGGTACCACATAGAGAACGCATCAGCTTTGTTTCACTTTCATATTCAATTACAGAATAGTAGCCAGTGACACAGTAGAGCTTCTGTGTAAAATTGCCGGTCAACAATGTTTACAAGGAGAAAGTATATGAGAGATTGTATGTAATTCCCTTTCTACAAGACCATATCACAGAAATATTTGCTGCTTCAAGATGGAAGTATACATTTTCTGAGTGGCATTTTATTTATTTTTTTATTTTATAAAAACTAAAAAAAGTATTCGCTCAACAAAAAGGAAAGAATACATATACATATTATGGACCATATTTACCAACATTTTTCATGTAGACATTTATAAAAATGAGGTGTAAGGAATCAAAAGTTCAAGCCAATATGGATAACAGTTAGGCAAGAAATAAACCAAACAATGCAATGATGTTCATAACTTGCACAGTAACAAAGTATCTCATCTGTACTTTTAGAAGAAGTTTCTGGAGAACACTAACAGAATGTGTACGATCTGACTTTTCTAATAAAAATAGCATTCCCATTCAATTTACAAAGAGCAGTGCTAGAAAAAAATGAAAATAATTGAAAAGATTCTTTGAAATATTATTATAAATGTATATTTTAAATGCAGGCATAAAAAGTATTAATACACAATAAAATATACAAATTGGCTATAGATAACATCTCTATGTATCTCCAGAAGTAAATTTATACTTAAATGTTGAATACATTTGCACGCCCACTGAAACAAAAAGTGGGAACAAATATCACAAAGGAAGGTCTGAGTGGTAAAGCGTCTTTGAACAAACTAGGTATTTGTACAAAAGAAGTGAGTTTTCCAACCGACCCCAGAGGGAAGGCGAGGAGCAGCTGGCCTTACCCATGCAGATTGCACAGTGAGGCTGTGAGCTCAGCGTCCAAGGCTTTGCTCCCTGCCTGGGTGGGTGTGTCCAGAGGAAGAGGACGTCAAAGACTGGGGCATCTGTGCTCCCAGGAGAGACTTGCAGGGGTAACGATAGGGTTCCTGCCCTGGTGACTGTTGCTATCAGAGTAGAAAGCTTCCAAGGCTCTAAAAACACAGGGAAAGAAAATGAGAAGGTTGAATGAAATTCAGTGAGATTTTGCTAAAAAAAAAAACTTAAGTGGGGAGTGTTGTGGGCGGATTTCTATCATTTGCAAGGATGTTAGAAATAGAAGTGACAACAGCAAAGTTGTAAAAGACTACGCTGTCCTTATCTGAGTTACAGCTGGGGATACTGGTGTAGGTAGAACACACGCACGTTTTTACCCTTCATAGTACACAATAGCATAGCAGTTAAGCAAATGGGCGCTTAATGTAAAATTGTTGTGTTAAATGAAGTCTTTTGATAAGAAAACAGAGTGATAATTGCAGAAAAATAGAAGAATAACACAATGGGAGAGAAAAGAAATGAGAAATTATTTTTCTAGATGTTCAGGTTTTTATCACAAAAGGAACAATGCACACATTCATATGTAAGCAAATAATTTATGCCTGAGAGAAAATAGAGAAAATAGTAATTATCAATAAATATTCTATGAAATGGAAAATCTCCCCTTCTTTCTTCCCACCCCTCACTTTTTTTTTTTTTTTCAGTTTTTGGCCAGGGCCGGGTTTGAACCCGCCACCTCCAGCATACGGGGCCAGCGCCCTACTCCTTTGAGCCACAGGCACCTTCCATCTCTTTCCCTTTTTTTGAAACAGAATCTCACTCTGTTTCCCTGGCTAGAGTGTAATGGCATTATCATGGCTCAGTGCAACCTCAAACTCCTGGGCTCAAGGAATCCTCCTGCCCCAGCCTCCTATCTGGGATTGCAGATAATGACCAGGAAACCTGGTTAATTTTTCTATTTTTAGGAGAGACGTTGTCTTGCTCCTGGTCAGGCTGGTCTCAAACTCCTGAGCTCTAGGGATACTCCCTCCTCAGCCTCCAAGAGTGTTCGGATTACAGGCATGAGCCACTGCACCAGGCCAAATTCTGTCCTAAAATAGAATCCTAAGTGACTATAGTTTAGGCTAATATTTCTTAAACTAGACCTAAAAACATTATGTTTGACATAAGAGAAAATGTCTTCTAACACTGTCGATGTGAGCAAGGACTCTGGAGATAGACTGAGTCAAATTCAAGGTTCTTAGAATCCCTTTTTTGTGTGAGGCTTTAGATCAAATTCAGAACTGAAACATGGGAGATGCCATCATGTCTGTCTTATGAGATGTGAGGACTGAAAAAACTAATAATACCTCTAAGCCGATTTTGGTTATTTCTTTTCTTCTGCTGGATTTGGGGTTGGAATGTTCTTCCTTTTCCCGTTGCTTGAGGTGTCCCATTAAGTTGTTAACTTCCTCCCTTTCCATTCTCTTGAGGAAGGCTTGCAGTGCTATAAATTTCCCTCTTAGGACTGC
>CAUYRH010037945.1:0-10976 GCA_963574655.1 Perodicticus potto | reverse complement strand
AGCCCAGAATTTTATACCCCGCCAAGCTGAGCTTTAAAATTGATGGACAAATCAAATCTTTTATTGATATGCAAACATTGAGGAAATTTGTCACAACAAGACCAGTTTTACAGGAAATATTTCAACCTATCCTACATACTGACTATCACAGTGGATCTTCAGCAAAGTAAACACCCAGAAAATTATAGGACAGAACCTAGTTTCCCCAATGATGCAAAAGACAAAGCTAACCAATGGACGTTCACAAAATAAGATGAATAGAATGTTATCACATTTATCAATTATCTCAATAAATGTCAATGGCTTGAATTTCCCCACTGAAGAGGCATAGATTGGCTGATTGGATTAAAAAACAGAAATCAAATCATTTATTGATATGCAAACATAGAGGAAATTTGCCACAACAAGACCAGTTTTACAGGAAATACTTCAACTTGTCCTACATACTGACCATCACCATGGACCTTCAGCAAAGTAAACACCCAGAAAATATAGGACAGAACCTAATTTCCCCAATGATTCAAAAGACAAAACTAACCAATGGACTTTCACAAAATAGGATGAATAGAACACTACCACACTTATCAATTATCTCAATAAATGTCAATGGCTTGAATTCCCCACTGAAGAGGTATAGATTGGTCGATTGGATTAAAAAACACAAGCCTTCTTTTTGCTGTCTTCAGGAAACACACCTCACATCAAAAGACAAATTAAAACTCAGAGTTAAGGGTTGGAAGTCAATTTTTCAGGCAAACACAACTCAGAAGAAAAAGGGGTTGCAATCTTACACTCAGATACCTATGGATTTAAAGCAACTAAAGTTAAAAAAGATAATGATGGTCATTTATTATTTGGTTAAGGGAAAAATACAACAAGAAGACATTTCAATTTTAAATATTTATGCACCCAACTTAAAGGCTCACAGATTCTTGAAATAGACCTTGCTTAGTCTGACCAATATGATATCCTATAACACCGTAAAAACAGGGGACTTTAACACCCCTCACTTTAGAGGAGCTGTATAGATCCTCTAAACAGAAATTGAATAAAGATATTAGAGATTTCAATGAGACTTTAGAACAACTGTGCTTGATAGATGTATATAGAACACTCCATCCCAAAGATATGGAATATATATTCTTCTCATCGTTTCATGGAACATTCTCCAAAATTGATCATATCCTAGGACACAAAACAAACCTCAGCAGGATCAAAAGAATTGAAATTTTATCTTGCATCTTTTCAGACCACAAGGAACTAAAAGTGGAACTCAACTCCAACAAAAATGCTCAACCTCACACAAAGGCATAGAAGTTAAACAACCTTATGCTGAATGACAGTTGGGTGCAGGAAGAAATAAGAAAGGAAATCGTTAACTTCCTTGAGTATAACAACAATGAAGACACAAACTACCAAAACCTATAGGATACAGCAAAAGCAGTCCTGAGAGGAAAATTTATTGCTTTAGAAGCCTACATTCGAAAAACAGAAAGAGAGCATATCGACAAACTCACAAGCCATCTGATGGAATTGGAGAAAGAACAATCTAAGCCTAAAGCAGCAATCTAAGCAGAAGAAAAGAAATATACAAAATTAAATCAGAGATCAATGAAATTGAAAACAAAAGAATTATTCAGAAAATTAATGAAATAAGGAGTTGGTTTTTTTAAAAAATAAGTAAAATAGATAAGCCTTTGGCCAGAATAACTAGAAATAAAAAGATAAAATCTCTAGTAACCTCCATCAGAAATGATAAAGGGAAAATAAGAACTGATGCTACAGTAATACAAGAGATTATCTCTGAATACTACCAGAAACTTTATGCCCAGAAATTTGACAATGTGAAGAAAATGGATCAATATTTGGAAACTCACCCTCTCCCTAGACTTAGCCCAGATGAAATACATCTCCTGAATAGACCAATTTCAAGCAATGAGATCAAAGAAACAATAAAAAATCTCCCAACCAAAAAATGCCACTGTAAATTATATTAATAAATTATGTTATAATTTATTTATCCATTCTCTTCCGTAGACATTTAGCCTGAGAATGAGGCTAATTTTCTGCTGTTAAAGGGTCACATGAGAGGATGGTTTTTGTTGTTGTTTTGTTTTTTGCATGTCTCATTAGAAATTGTACTGTATGTGTTTTTTGGGTTTTTTGGTTTGTTCTTTTTTTTTTTTTTTTTTGAGACAGAGTCTCACTATGTCACCCTTGGTAGAGTGCCGTGGAGTCACAGCTCATAGCAACCTCAAACTCTTGGGCTTAAGTGATTCTCTTGCGTCAGCCTCCCAAGTAGCTGGGACTACAGGTACCCGCCACAACGTCCAGCTACTTTTGTTGTTGTTGTTGCAGTTGTCATTGTTTAGCAGGCCCAGTCTGGGCTCAAACTCACCAGCTTTGGAGTACGTGACTGGTGCCCTGCTCACTGATCTATGGGTGCTGAGCCATTTGTATGTGTTTTAGGAGTGTATTTTTTATATTAAAGTATTTCAACTTTTCTGGATTTTGTCCATTTGCCTTCCAGAGTAATTGACACTTCTACCAACATTGGGTGAGTATTCACATTTCTCCACATTGTCACTAACATACAATGTGTTTTGCCAATATCTTGAATAGTCTGCCATTTCATGGTGATTTAATTTGCATTTTCTTGAACAGTAAGGTTGACATATTATTATGTGCATACTGGACATTCAATTTTTCTCATATGTGCATTGCATATTCATGTATGTTGAATATGACAGTATGCTTTCTTCTTGCTTTGTCAATAATAATTTTGTTGAACAGAAGTTTTGATTTCCAGGCAATCAGAGATAGCAATATTTTTCTTTGTCGTCTATGCTTTTCAAATCTTAATGAAAAACCAACCTTAAATTGAATTTTATTTATTTATTTCCAACTTTAAATTTTGATTTTCATGTTTAAGTATTTAAACTACATGAAACTATTTTTATATGTTAATAAGAGGTAATGACCTAATTTCCTTTCCTTTTTTCTATTTTTAAAGTACTATGTTGAAGTATTTATTAACTAATACGTACATTTCCTCATATATTTTCAAATATACTTTCAAATTTTTCAATAACATGGCTTAATTTTTGTTATAAACATTTTTCATTTCTTGTGTTAAACATATCCCTAAGAGACAGCTTTAACTCTTAGAAGAAGGTAATAATAAGCATGGTTGAGTAATAGTAAGCATGGTTAAACTGGTTTCCACAGTTCCATGGCTCTGTTTCTGTTGTCTATTATCTCTGCTAGTTCTTCCTTGTATGACTTTGTCTTATAGTTTATGGAAGATAGTGTATTCGAAAATAATTGCTGGTTAAAATAGCTAGCTGTGTGCTCAGGAGGAAAACATAAAAAGTTTGGTTAAAACTGGCCAGTGTCTGCCATACTCTTTTCTTTCTCTGGGAAGTTTCCTCTTTCCAAATGCTTTCTGTTGGATAGATCGTGTTTTCTATATTTAATTCCTCTGTGTTGTTTTGGATTTTATACATCCTAGATCCATTCTTTTGGTGGTTATCATTATTTAGTCTATTCATGTAGTGGTTATCATTCATGAATTTAATGAAGAAATTTTCAGTAGCATAAAGTTGTCAAATAATTTTATTCTTTCAAGCATTATTGAATACTTATTGCTTTGTCTTGTGCTAATTTTGCCTGTTTAACAAAAATATATTGTAAATAAATATTCAATTATATTGTGCTTAACTTACTAGTGTCTGTAATCATGATTAATTTTCTGTATCATAATCTGTCTCTCTGTGTGCACATTTGTTCTTAACGAAGGAGATTCTGTAACGTCAAGGATTTGAGTGTGGAAAAGTATCTTACTCTTTATATGTTTGAAAATATCTTTATTTTACCTTTAGTCTTGAATGACAGAGGTTTGATAGGGTGTAAAATCTAGGTTGATAGTTTTGTACACTTAATATTTTAAGTCCTGCTGGACTCTTGAGACAGGAAAGTCAGTTATCAACCTAATTACCATTCTTTTGTAAATAGATTGTCCTGTGTGAGTTTTTCTCATTCTTTACAGTTTGCAATTTTACTGCGTAGTTTTTATAAGTGGAATTATCTTTTCTTCCCTTCCTAATACTTACAAAATAATTTCAAAACAGATAATATTTCTTTTCAAATGAGCAAAAGTCTATTCTCTTCCTTCAAATACTGCTTCTTTACTAATTACTTCATTGTTTCTTGGGAGGAGAGCTGCAATATCTCTTTAAATCTCTAAGTTGCATTATGTGGGGCGGATTTTAATAGGCTGCAGTTTATTTGCAAGGCATTTTATCAGTTCTTTTCACATTCATCTAGTCTTATTTCATTTCTAACCTTTTTTCATGTTTTATAATTGCTTGTCATTTTAAGGAAATTCATTCTTTCATGTTTATCTTTGAGTCTCCTACATACATTTATTTTAAAGTATTAATCAGGATTTTAAAATGTACTTTGTCTGAAATGAAGTATTGCTCTTATTGATTATGATTTTGTATTTATTTATTTTATTTTTTGTAGCATTTACTTATGTTGGAATTTTTGGTTTTCTTTGCCGGTACATATGGAATGGAATCATTTTTACTTACTTTATTTTCTTCTCTCTCCCTCTGTGCTTACCTCTTATCTATAACCAATTTGTAGTCTCTGCCACCTGATCCTCCCTCCCTCCAGATAAGAACCAGTTCTTATAATGGCACTTTGAGGCACCTGCCCCTCGGTACTGTTGGGGATATTGAGATTCAGTCACTGAGCCTGGGAACAGCTTAATTTAGTTCACAGTCAGGAAGCTGTGTCTGCCTCCTTTCATCTTCCCAAGTTCATGCCTTCTAATTTACTTGTAGCCTAATATTCCCACAGTTTTTAAAGAGACACGAGTAACACCCAAACAAAAGGCACACAGTCTGTTACATTATCATGACAGAGGTATATACAAGATTATGTAGGAGCACAGAGAAAGGTAATCAAATCTAACTTACATTGCATGATCAGGGAAAGTTCGACCGAGGAAGTGACACTGGGTCTAAAATATATTTGATATGTAAAAGTTCATCCCAGATAAAAGGAATAGTAAATTCAAAGGCAAAAGAGCAAGACAGAGCACTCCTGTGTTTGGAGGAACCCTATATTGTGTATTATACTTGTAGCAAAGGGTAAATGACTGCACGAAATTATAACTGTACTTACACTTCTTGTTAAGGACTCTAGAAATTTCATCTTAGTTAGTAACAAGTCTCCGTAAAACTGTAGTGGAATCGTTTCACAGAAATTGCTTGAGATACCTCTAAGCATGTAGATTTAAAGAATGACAATGATGATAAGGATGACAATAAGGTGGTCACTCTGAGGGCAGGAGGAACGTAATGAGGGTCAGGAGGATGTTACCACACTCACAAAGGGGAAAACTGATAATTGTCCAAGGAAAGCAGTAACAACAGGTGCACTAAGAAGACAATAGCACGTGCCCCTACATATCTCCTCGTATATCACTTGGGTCTTGCTGCGTGGGTTTATCTGTCAAGGGAGCAGTTATTGTTGAATCTTTTTAAGTTTTATTGTGGATAACTGTGTTCTATTTTTTCTGATATGTTTTCATCATTATATCAACAATAGTCTAAATGTACTATAAAATCCATGTGGGAAAAAATTAATCAGGTAAAATGTAAAAGACTATAGTAAATTCCAGAAGAAACATGATATTTTCTTATGTCTATGTCAGCCCAGAAATATTTTCATAGAGACAAAATATTTATCTATAATAATGTGCACATGGTTTTGTTTTCAACATTTTAACAAATGCAACAGAACTTCTGTAAATTGACCAGTGAATGGACTGCAAGAAACAGGTCAACATACAGAGGTGATCAATATAAGGATCTAGGCTTACTATGACAATACATGTGTGGGTGCATGTCCAGTCTACGGACACGGGGTCAACTGAAGAAGGCCGTCAATGTATGGAGATGGTCAACGATGTCGGTTCTTCTGGATTTCTATAGGTTCACAAAGGAGGAACTAGGCTTTAAAACATAGCTTGAATGGCCCTTTTAAACTCTTTAACCCACCTCCCTACATTATAATGGTAACAATATTCAAAATGCTTTCTGGATGTTTGTGATCCAAAGTTTTATGCAGTTCTCTAGTCTATTTTTTTTTTTTTTTGATGAACTCATAACATCTTTAGAATAGGATTATTGCAGTGAACATAAAGCATTATCAGTGCACATATAATAAATTAGCAGCACTTTTTGTGTGCGTCCTTCCATAAAAGACATTAGCTGTTCCCCTACTGTATGCGAGCTGCATGTTGACTGACCCCAAGACAGTTATTATTACTGTTAATCTCTGAAGCTTTAAACATATTTGGAAATATTTTTTATAAATGTCATTATGACTATATAATACATTTATGTATTTATGTATTGTGCTTTCTATTTGAAAGAAGGAAAAATCCTTATTGATAATTCAATAAATACTAAGAGATATATGCAAAGATTATGGTCCAGTGATCATATGGAATTCAAATATAATTCAAATTGGTAACATAAATAGCTGAGTTTAAGAGTTATTTGTGGAAAAAGGCTTTCTTACAGACCTTTATTAAATGGCTCCTTACCTTTGGTCAAAGTATGGTAGGGGTCTGTCTTCATCCGTTTTGTGCTCATGTAAATACAACAGACTGGGTAATTTATTGGCTCCTGATTCTGGAGGCTGGAAAGACCAATAGCAAAGTGAAATGCTTCCATCTTTCAAAGACCTTCTTTCTGTATCATCCATGGCAAAGGTGGAAGGGCCAAGAGAGAAAGAGAGAGAAAAATCAGGAAGACGTGAATCCACTCCTGTGATAGTGGCCTAATCACCTCCAAGAGGCCCCAATTCTTAATACTCTCATAATGGCAATTAATTTTCAACATGGGTTTTGGAGGAGCCAACATTCAAATAACAGCAAGTCCCTTACACTATAATATTAAATAGATTAGTTGAATATGAATCATTATAAAATGACTTTATCCATATATGAATAATATGGAAACTTTTATCCAATTTTAGGTAAGATATGGAAGATGAAAAGAAAAGAATCTTGCCCCATATACCATAGAATTTGCATAATTTAAAATCCTGTCTCTATCTTCGGTGATCATGTTCATTTAATTTGGTAAATAGGATTAAATTTTATTACAGTATTCCACTTTCACAATGATAAATCCCATTTAAATGTGAGCTACTATAAAAAAATTTCCACGTGCATAGCACCTAACTCTACTGCCGTATTCCATTTCCATTCAGAGTTAGTGAACAACGAAGTGCCTGGTTGCAACTAATCTTTTCAATCTTTTCTTATATTGTTTATTATATCAGTTTAGCATTAAAAGCAATTTCCATTTACAGAAAATTCAGTGATAATATTTTGATGTTTAAAAATGCAATTTGCCAAGTAATCGGTAGCTTTTGGTTATTCTTATACCTTCACAGTTATTCTCGAGTAATAAAATTAATAAGCATCAACACTTTCAGTAATCTGGACCAGTGGAAACGCATGTTCTAACTTACTTGCTTTTGAACCTTTGTCATTAGTTTTACCTGGCAGTCTTCTATAGAGGCAGCCACATTCAGGAAGTACAAAAAAAGTCTGTCTCCAGAACGCCTGCCTTCCATGACAGTGAAATCGTGGCTGTGAGCATTGTGGACCATTTTAGGCATGCAGAATGCCTCGTTCTACCTCGGGAGTACACTATTGCTCTGTAATTGAGAATATTCAGGCAGGGCACAGCCATCAGTCACTGACCTGTGATTGAAGGAATGAAATAAAGGCAGTAAATAAGGAAAAATTTCTGCGCTAGACCTATAAAAGGTAGAAGGAAAATGGACGAGTCCCTTTAACGGAGAGCAAAAGAAGTCCTCAGTCATTTTCCTGCTTTCAACCTGATATCCTTGATACCTTGTTGATCCAAGATAATGGCTGTGTTGGATAATGGCTTTGCTAACTTGGATTGTATCAATGCAAATGTTCCACAGACTGAACAGATATTATCTAATTTAAAGAAAACATCTGAGTTGTACTAATTTTCCTCCAGTAGTTGTTTGACTAGAAGAAGTGACATTTAAGTGATTCTAAAAACTGACTAAGTTAAAAAATCTGAAGATAATATAGGATAATTAAAAACCCATATGAGTTAGTGGCTCAGATGCTGGCAGAATGTGTACTTTATTTGGATGTAGGCAACGGTTATCACAAACGCTGCCCTAGGGTCATCCCTGTATAAACAAACAGCCAATGAACGGGTCTTCCATTTCATCTTTCTTTATTGTTGTTACAGATTTAGGAGGGAACATAATTAAGTCCAGAGTATATTTCATCCTTTTCTTTGCAATGAGATGTGTAGGTTAAGTTATTTTCTCTCCTTTGCAGAGAGGAAATCTGCATTAGGAGTGATTCAAACTAAAAAGTCCATATTTTCATGAGGAGAAGCATGTTCCTAAGATTCAGAGACCACAAACGCTACCATGGGTGGGAAAATGGTAGTCTTTAGAGGGAGCGGATTTTTTCCTAAGGCTCAGCACATAATTACAGATCTTTTTAAGTCAGTCAATGAAAAACACAGTCTGCAATTTACATGACTCTCTGAGTCTACTCAGGCTTTTAAAGGTTTTAGCACTTACTTCTGACATTTGGAAAATTGCTATACCTCGAAATATATTGCTTCATTTCCTCAGTGCTTTTGTCTAAATTTTATAATTAACATGGTTTATTTCCAGACTTGACTTGACACACGGGCATTGATATCATGGCTCAAAGCAGCTTCTTTATTGACAATTTTCTGTTGTTTCCTCGAAATACCCTTTACTAATCAATTGTTTTGGAGACATAAATGCAAAACTTAATCTCTTAAGAAAATAAGAATTCTCTCTGAGAGGAAGAAAAAGGTATTTCACTCAGAAATACACTCTTATAGAAAACTGATCCTGCCAATTTTTCTCATAAATGTAAGTATAATGCAATAAGGTAGTTTGTATTCATATTTATTTATTTATTTAGTGGCAGGATCTTTCTCTATGCCCAGGCTCAAGTGTAGTGGCCTAATAATAGCTCAATGCAACCTTGAACTGCTGAGCTCAAGTAATCCTCCTGACTCAGCCTTTCAAGCACCTGAGACTTCAGTCATGTTCTATGACACCCAGCTAATTAAAAAAAAAAAAATTGTTTTTGAGAGACAGAATCTCATTATGTTGCTCAGGCTGGTTTCAAACTTCTATCCTCCAGTAATCCTCTTGCCTCACCCTCCCAAAATACAAGCGTGAGCCACAACACCCAGCCAAGACCATATTCTAATAAAAATCTTGCAATTTCATAATTCTGCCTTTGTCAAAACTTTATGACTTTATTGTATTTTTAATATTTGGAGCCATGATTATTATTTTATATTAATATGCTTTTTTCTCTACAATTTAACTTTTTGCTATTAGCACAAAGATAATTTCATATCTCCTCTTTATTCCTTTTAGCATTCAGAGAAGTGCAAGCTTACAAGAGACTTAAACATTGTCAAATAAGGAAGCATCTTCTTGAGGATATCTTCTTGTTTCTTAAATTCTGAATTAAGGTTGAATATCTACATTGCATTAGAATATTTTCCTGAATATTTTTGAACTACACTGTATATTTTGGATTACAAATTAAAAATGGAAAAGAGCACTGACCTTTCTCTGTTGACAAGATGGCTTCTTGGTTGACATTCTACAGAGGTTACATGAGGGTTGATCTACTTAGATTATCCCTACAAGCGATAGCATTACTGAGCCATCTGACCTCTCCTTTCTAGCTACCCCAGAAAAAGGACAAAAACTTCTATTAGATTCTTACTTAATTTATATTGTATGTATGACATAATTCCATATTACTTATGAAACATTCATCACATTGCTTTTTAATAAATAATGCTCTTCAATTCTTAGGAATCCTTGAAAGTCTTATAATGACAGTTTATATCTGTTTAACTTGTGCATTTTCCAAAGAAATTTAATTTCTATGTCACAAGGCAATCTAAATTTAAAGGAAAATGTGGACATTTTCTTTAAAAATTCATCTAAGATGCTCATGTGGTGTGAAAAGATTTTCTTATATTTTAACCATGAATGTCCTCCTAAGATGCAATTTCTAATTGGATATTTAAAATTTTCTTGAAATTATCACATAAAAATATACAAATTGTCATTAAAAGGGCATTTCTTCTGATGTCTTGGACATAATAGGCTGAAATTTCTTCTAGATTCTATTGCTGATCAACTAAGGTTATAATGCATGAATAAGCCAGAAAGGCTGAAAATTACAGGCAAATAGAGTTGGGGCCTGGAATTAGGTATAATTCTTGAGAAAAATGGGCACAGAAATCGTTGTTTAAAAGAGGATTTTAGGCTGAAAGGTAGTTTTAGAAACCAGGGAGAATGAGAATGTCAGGTCGTGGCCGAGTAAATCATTTGAAAATATATTGATCCAACACGAAGATGGTGAGCACCCAGCTGTATGTATTAGTCTCAGATTAAGTAATACTAAGAAGTCTCAGCAAGAGGGATTTTAGTACCTGAATAGCCTGTCAAGAAGTGACAGAATTCTCAAAATGAGTTAGTAATTATTTCCATTTTGTTAATTATTTTATTAATTTAATTTTTTCACATAAGTAATTAGAATAGTCATTAATTCCTTTTAACAGGCTCGGCGCCTGTGGCTCAACAGGCTAAGGCGCCAGCCACGTACACCTGAGCTGGCGGGTTCAAATCCAGCCCGAACCTGCCAAACAACAATGGTGGCTGCAACCAAAAAATGGCCGGGTGTTGTGGCGGGCGCCTGTAGTCCCAGCTACTTGGGAGGCAGAGGCAGGAGACTCGCTTGAGCCCAGGAATTAGAGGTTGCTGTGAGCTGTGATGCCACAGCACTCTATCCAGGGTGACAGCTTGAGGCTCTGTCTCAAAAA
>CAUYRH010037944.1:0-83903 GCA_963574655.1 Perodicticus potto | reverse complement strand
AGATTTTCCTTTTGGTTCAAAGCAGGAAATGGCGTGATGGCCTGTGTTCCAAAACAGTGGAGTATCATCGTCTAGACCAGAATGTTAATGAGGCAATGCCTTCTTTGAAGATCACCAATGATTATATTTTTTAAAGCACCGTGATTTGAGTTTGCTTATTATGTAATTTTATTTGCTTGGCTTTTTATAAGATATTGTGCAGATGTTTGCCATAGGCAATTGGTACTTAAATGAGAGGTTGGTCTCTCTTTTGCCTTGGTGCTTTGGAAATTCAGTGTCACGAACAAGGAGTCTATAATTTTTTATCTGTACTTTTAGAGCTAATTTAATCAAGTGTCCAAAATATGAGTTAAACATTACCTTATATTTACACTGTTAGTTTTTATTGTTTTAGTTTATTATACTTCTTCTGGAATTCAGTGATGCCACCTTTAAAAGATCCCAAACTTATAACAAAATTCTAACATATCTGGTTACTGCTGACTCAGATTCACCCTCTGCCATCCAAATACTATTTTTTTTAAGCACACATTTCTCTGTTGTCCCAAACTGTAACGTACAAGGGAATGTGTTGATAATGCTTCGCATTTCATATTTTTTCTTCCAAGAAAACTGCTTTGGATATTTTTAGATACTTTAAACATAATTTTAAGATAACGATATTGCTTAGTCTGACCACAGTTTTTGGTAATCCATTATATAAGTCTAGAAATTTTGGCAGCAGAGACTGCAATGTGCTTTGGACATAGATAAAATGTTAAGAGATACCATTTTTTGGTTTGAATTACTAAATTAAATTTAGAGGTAGAAACTGTGGTAAAATATTAAACACATGTAGAGTTACTTTTAGTTAACAATTGATTGTAGCCTGGGTTCCTCCAAGGTTTCAAACAATGGGCAGAGTTTAATATTATATCACATTTGTTCACTTTATTATTTTATAGTAAGTTTGAATAACTCTTAGGGGATGTTATCACTTAAATAATATTGTATGTAGGTCTTTCAAAGTAAACTTATGCCTGAATGAAGTTGTTTGTATACATAATGGTAATGACCTTTTCTCCCCAAACTTGTTTTATTTTCTCTTTCTCTTTTTTTTAACAGAACTGGAAATTATTTATTTTTGTCTGTATTTCTATCATAAAGAATTGATCAATGTGTAAATATGTGATTTGAACCACAGTTGACTTACAAAGTGTCACTATAACTTTTTAGAAAAAGTAACCCCTAACATATGTTAATCAAGGCCCAGGTGAGCCAGGGCTTGTGCTTTGTTTAAAGATGGGATAAGAAGGTTGTCCATCCTGTCTGTCAGGTGGACAGTGTACTTTCCTAATAAGGAGAGGAAGCACAATGGAAATACACCTGAACTGTTTTTTGCAGTAATTTTTTTCATATCTAAAATTGTATTATTTAATATTTTGAATAAGATTTTTAAAAATAAATGGCAAAGATACAAATAAAAAAAAAAAAAGAATCTGTTCATGCTCCACTTGTTAAGACACATCAAGTCATCCCCCTTCAAATCATCTATATTTCAGCCGAACCCTTGATGGCCTAACCCAGTTGCATGAACTTACAGAGACAAAATTGAAGATTCTGGAGCCTCCATTAGAATGAAGATGCTGTTAGGTACCAGGGACCAAACAAGGAGACGCAGCGCATAATTAGGCATGGTGACCCCATCTCTGAGTTCTGGTTTTGGTTCTTTACAAAATTGTCAAAGTGACTTTGGGTAAATTTTCTTCCTAGCCTGTGCTCAGTTTATATATGTGAGTGATACATTTGAACTAGATTAATGGCCCTCCAAATGGCCTTGGTTAAAAATCACCTGGTCTGACTGAGTGCAGTGGCCTATGCCTGTAATCCTAGCACTCTGAGAGGCTAAGGCAGGTGGATTGCTTGAGCTCAGGAATTTGAGACCAGCCTGAGCAAGAGCAAGACCTTTGTCTCTACTAAAAATATAAAAAAAATGGCCAGGAGGTGTGGTGAGTGCCTATACTTCCAGCTACTCGGGAGGCTGAGGAAGGAGAATCGCTTGAATCCAAGAGTTTGAGGTTGCTTTGAGCTACACTGATGCCATAGTACTCTAGCCAGGGCAACAGAGTGACACTCTTTCTCACAAAAAAAAAAAAATTCACCTAGTCACCTGGAACCCTTCAAAAACAGGGAATTTGAAGCATCATCTCTAAAGATTCTGACTCTGTACTTTGGGGTGGGTTAAGGCCTCCACCCCATGTATTAATAGCAAGTGCCCACGGCATCCTAGTATCACAGGCAGATCTGGAGACCAGTGTGGGGAATGGTCTCTGAAGTTTCTGGGTAACTCACGGTAGATCTCCCCCTGGCTCTTACCCTTGAGTTGAAATTTCATGGCGGCCTTTGTCTTGACGTGCCCACATGCAAACCCCAGATTTGCCATGAAGTAGCTGTACAGGTATGAAAATCATTTCCCCTCTATAATTCTTTCTCTCATTTGTATAAGGAAAGGGTTGAATAAATTAAGTGTAAATGCCACTTCCAACTTGTCCTACAATATCACACTCTTTAAGAACACTTGGGTCAGGGTTGAGATGTGAAGCAGAGTCCAAATGCCCAGGATGTTCTCATTCTCGAGGACCAGGTGGGAATCCAGGGGGAATCCAGGGGTCTGATTCCCCGCAGGGTAGCCATTTTCTGCCCTTCACAACAACACAAATAGTTGTTTCTGATCTCAAATGCTGCTCCATTAGCCATCGAACCATAGACATTTGTCATCTGTGTTGGATTTGAGACAGTTGTCAAATCTGTTTTAGAAAACTGTTCCCTGGGAAGTCAGCAAGGAGAAAAGAAAGAGAAAAGGTGGAACAACCACTTCTCTAAACAACACAGCCGGACTCTGGGCAGAGCAATGTCTGAACATTCATGTTCTGAAGTTTCATTTTAACTTGTTACTTGTGGATTTCTCAAATTTAGTTTAAAAATAAGGCGAGAGGGAAATTGCATAATCAAAGTGTCTTGTCAATTGACCTCTCCAAACTCCCTACAGAACAAGAAGCTTGGTGTCCTTGGTGTCAACACTGGGATCTGACTCCCATTCCTTCTGAGTTCCCAGAACATTCTACTCTTCTGGCTCATAGCAGGATCCCAGGACCCGGCATCTCCCCTGTCTAGGGGAAACATTTGTTTTTTTTTTTTCGCCTATGGCACAAACATTCCCCAAGGCTCATCCCTACAACCTGCCTACACCCACCTTAGCAGGCTCATCCCTACAACCCACCTACGTCCACCTTAGTTGACTCCTGAGCACAGCCAGCTCATTGGTCACTTACCATGTGCCACTCACTCTTCAATGCATGTACTTGGTGTTGGATAATTTAGTATTCGTAGTAAACCCATTTCCACACAAGAAATTAAAGAATAGGTTAGAAATTTGAATAGAAAGAAGTTAAATAACCCATGCCTTGTCTGACACAAATATTAACCAGTATTTGCAGCATCCACGTCCCAACTTCTGTCATGCTATTTCACTTCTCATAGGGCTCACAGCGAAAAACACTCCTCTGCCAATTCCCAGCAATCCCGCCTCTTTGCTTCTGGTTTGATCCTTTGCAGATCACCATAGATGAATCAAGTTAGAGAAGAGCTCAAGTATTATTTAATCCTGGAATAGCAACTGTGTCACATAGGCAATCCCACTCCCTATTGCTGGGCCTGTAGCAGACATCACTTATTAATCCCAGCATTATGTTAAAATCTCAAGGCAATGCCTCACTGTTTGGCTCTGTTTTCACAACAAAGCTTGTTGGTCATCCACCACCAATTCAAATAGCTGACATATGACTGACAGCTTTTAACCATCATGGAACTCACCAAACCCCATACTTTATAGATGAGGGGAGTGAACTTTAAAATAAAAAAGATTTACACATGGTCACATTAGGCAAGTTACTGGCTAGATAGGTAAATCAGGACTAGACCCAAATTTCTTTCTTTCTTTCTTTCTTTCTTTTTTTTTTTTTTTTTTTGAGCCAGACTCTTTGCTGCCCTTAATAGAGTACCAGGTGTCACAGCTCACAGCAACTTCAAACTCTTGGGCTCAAGCAATTCTCTTCCCTCAACCTCCCAAGTAGCAGGAACTACAGGTGCCTGCCACAACACCCGGCTATTTTTAGAAACAGGGTCTCTCACTCTTGCTCAGGCTGGTCTCTATCCTGTGAGCTCAGGCAATCCACCTTCCTCAGCCTCCCAAAGTGCTGGCCTGAGCCCCCATGCCTGGCCTAGACCCAAGTTTCTTATGTCTTAATTCCTTTCATTTTTACTAGCCCATTTTATTCCCAAAAGCTATGATTTTCACAATTATTTTTGTTGTCTGCGTATGGATGTATTTCCCAGATGTAGTCAGCTCGGAGGAGAAACTGGCCAATTCCTGATGATATCAAGTCAGACAATGACTTTATTATTCTGAATGTAAAACATAACACAAACTTGGACCTCCACAAAGATCCGGTGCTACACAATACAGCTGGAAGATTCCCCACAATGAGTAAAATGTTCCCAGCCTGGAGCAGTGAAAATTCCTTTCTGACCAGAGGGAACCCTGAGGAGGCTCATGTGTTCCACATCCTACAAATTCTTTACTATTAAAAGTTCATCCAGTATCTATAATAAATGAAAACTGCATATATTCAAAATCAAAAAAAGTTAAAAGCCCCTTGATTTAAGAATAAGCAACATATTAATCACAGGGGGAAAAGTAGAGGAATTAACATAGACTTAAAAAATCAAATAAATTAAAATGTAAGCAAAATAATTCTGTGAGGTTTTCTATCATTTACTTTATATTGAAGTATGTTTTATACACAGTAAATTACAGCGATTTTAAGTATATGGAGTCATGAATTTTACATGTATAGACAACCATTTAACCACCACTCCGATCAAAATGTAAAACATTCCTACTTCCCAGGATAATCATTCATCCCTCAGGATGTCAGAGCCTGTAAAAGAAACCACCATTCTACTTTCATCGTTTAACAAGATAAATGTCTTCTATTTCACAATTGCTAAATGTTTTTAAGAATAATAGATGAATATTTCAGTAAAGATGCAAATTTTCAAACAATGTGATAATTTGGTCAAGAGCCTTACTAATACCCATATATTTTGTTAATTTCTTAACTATGTAACTAGAGACATTAATGATGTTACATCAACTTATTCCTAAGTATTGTTTATAATTGCAAAAATGGAAATTGTATCACTCCCAACGTTAGACAAATATTAAAATTAATTATAGTGCACCAACATATATGGACTCCTATGGAGCCTTTAAAGTTCAAGATAACTGGAGAATATTTTATACTTTATGAGAAGTCTATACATGTTAATTGAGGAGGGAGTATTTAGCTGTAGATTTGGTGATGAGATTTTTCAATATCCATGAAAGAAAACTTCTGCTCTGTTAAAAGACACTGCCAAAAGAACAAGTCACAGATAGGGAGAAAATATTTAAATGTATATATCAGATAAAGAACTTGCATCCCAAATATATAAAGATCTCTTAAATTCAGCAGTAAAAAAACAAGCAACAAAAGTTTTTAATGGGTAAAAATTCTGAATAGACACTTCACCAAAGAAGATTACACAAATGGCAGATAAACATATGAAAAGACACTCACCATTTCTAGTTTCCTCTCTGATAGGGAAAGAGCCTGGAAGTCATCACTCCTGTCTTCAAAAAAATGAAAATGCTAAACAGACAGAATCAAAAACTCCTCTGAGATTGATCAGAGTTGTCACAGGTCAAACTGCTGCCCCCTAAGGGTGAAAGAGACAGACTGAGAACCACGGTTTACCTGCTGCCCCCTAAAGGTGAAGAGACAGACTGAGAACCACGGTTTACCTGCTGCCCCCTAAAGGTGGAAGAGACAGACTGAGAACCACGGTTTACCAGGAACTGAAGCCAGTGGAGCCAGGCACTGTAAAGAAATCGTAAACTGTTACCCACAAGCTGATGGGGCCTGAAGGAGGACTTGGTGAGAGCTGAAAAGTCCTGGGGGCCAGTCTTAGGAGGGCTCTGAGCTTTCATGAGTTTTACTTCCAGGGCTACATCAAGTTCTCACAATAAAGATTGGAGACTTCTTCATTCGTGTTTCCAGCAGGGGGAGGGAAAGTAACCATTTAAAAATAAACTCAGGGGAGATGCAGACATTTTGAAAAATGCCCAGAGCATTGTGCTCTCCACGACCATAACAGAAACTACTTTATCCAGAGCCTAACTGTGAGAAAAGAAAAATAAAAGTAGAAGGAGGTGAAGGAGGAGAAGGAAATGAAACATATTTTCTGAGGACTATGAGACCATTTAAAGGATCAGGCCCAAAGGTCTGTAATTCACTGTGATGAAATAACAAATGAGTCATTTACCCTTAACCTAAATAATTACTTCTTGAAGCTGCTGCCTATACCATAAACTGATGTCAAGTAACCATAAAATGCTATTGTTGAAAAATGTGTAAACAGTCACTAACTAATGTTATTTCTGTAAACCAGTCAGAATTCCTGGCATTGCCCCCTCTCCTTATTCATTCTTTTTTCTTTTTTTATTTTTTAAGACACAGTCTTACTCTGTCATCCTGGGGAAAGTACCAGGGGTCCTAGCTCACAGCAACCTCAAACTCTTGGGCTCTTTAAAAGCTTTAGCCTCTCTTAGGTTCTCTGGAGCACTCCCCTAGGCAACTTGGAGGCATGTCCTAGGCTACAGTCCCCCACTTGGCCCAAATAAACTCTCTATATTACTTCTGCCTAGGCTATTACCTTTTAGGTCAATATAACCTATATGGGGGAAGAAATACCCAACTCCAGCCATGTAGCCTTCCTGAAGAAGGGCTGGAAATGCATGTGGGCAGTTCACAGCCCAGAGGCAACAGTCCACTCAAATACTGACCCAATGACAGGATCATAGAATACTGCTCCTCCCCCACACTTCATCACCACATTAACAGGTCAGGTATAACAGGTGTAACTATAACAGGATCATCACCGAAAGATTCTATTTAAGAAGACATTTCTAGGCAAACCCAAAGACAATGGGGAAGCAAAACGAAAGAGACACTAGAGGAAACGGATGCCTCAGACAGCTCCAGCAGCAAAGAGTAAACTCAGCCTGACTCTTAGCCAAATAAACATAAACCCTGACACTAAAGACCCATTTATGTCAGTGCTTATTACCCGATATGTGATGCCCAGCTTTCAACAAGAAATTACAAGACATGCCAAAAAATGAGAAAAGAATCCATAATCTGACAGTAAAAAGCAGACAACAGAATTAGATTAAGATATGGCTGATATTTTTGAATCAATCATCAGACTGAAAATTTAAAATAACTCCGATTAACATTGTAAGGACTTTAATAGAAAAAGGAGATGAAATTTGAAAACAGACGAGTAATACGAGGAGACAGATGAAAATTCTCATAAAGAACCAAACGAAATGCCAGAACTTAAAAACACTGGAACAGAAATAAACAATGTCTTTCATGGATTTACCAAGAGAATGGACAGAGCCAAGGAAAGAATCTGTGAGCCTGAAGATATGTCAACAGGAACTTCACAAATTGAAATAGAAAAGGAAAATAAAATGAAGAGAAAAGGAGCAGAATACTCATGAACCATGGGATAATTGTAAAGACATTATTTTTACACAATGAGAGTACTGGAAGGAGAAGAAAGGAGAAAGGAACAGAAGAAATACTTAAGGTATTAATTGCTGAGAATGTTCCAAAATTAATGACTGACACCAAATCCATTATCATAGTTGAAGATTTCAACATGTCAGGAAAATCAATAAGGATACAGAACAACTGAACAGCACCATCAATTATCTGGATCTAATTGACATCTTGTAAACATTTTAACGACAAAAAACAAAATATGAATTTTTCCCAAACTCACATGGAACATTCATCAAGATATACCACATTCTTGGACACAAACAAATTTAAAAGAATGGACATCCTATTTCAAAGTATGTTTTCAGACAACAATGGAATTAAACTAGAAATCAATAATAAAAAGATGGCCGGACAATCCCAAGATACTTGGAGATTAAATGACATATTTCTAAATAACTCACGAGTCAAAGAAAAATATTAGAGAGTAATTTTAAAATATCATGAACTAAATAAAAAGGAAAATACAACTTATCAAAATTCGGGGGGTTATAGAAAAAGCAGTGCTTAGAAGAAAATTTACAACAATGAATGCAATTATTATAAAAGAAGAAAGATCAAAAGTAATAATCCAAACTCCTACTCTAAAAGACTAGCAAAAGAAGAGCAATACAAGCCTAAAGCAGGCAGAAGAAAAAAAAATAAAAATTGGAGTAGAAATCAATGATGATGAAAATAGCAAAGCAACAGAGAAAATCAAATAAACCAATGCCAATTCTTTGAGCAATAAGAATGGGAAAAGAGAAATAAAACTGACAAACTCTAGCTAGGAACACCAGGGAAAAAAGACACAAATCACTAATATAAGAAATGAAAGAGGGGTCATCACCACTAACTCCATGCATGTGACAGGAAAATAAATATTATGAAGAACTCTGTGTCCACCAATTTGGTAACTTAGAGAAAATAAATCAATTCTTTGAAAGATGCACTTGCCAAAGCTCACAAAGAAAAAAAAATAATTAATCTGAAGAAATCTATCTATAGTTAAAATTACATAAATAGTTAACAACATTCAAAACAGAAAGCACCAAGCCCACTTATGTGGTTTCACTTGTGAATTATATCAGACATTTAAGCAACAAATTACACCAATTCTCTACAATTTGTTCCAAACTACAGAAGTAGAGGGACCCCTTCCTAATTCATTCATGAGTCCAGGATAACCCTGACACCAAAACCAGGTAAAAACATTAAAATGGAAGAAAACTACAGACCAAACTCGTGAACATAGATGCAAACATTCTTAACAAAATATTAGCGAATAGAATCCAACAATGTGTAAAAAGAGTACTCGACAACCAAGTGAGATTTATTCCAGGTATGGAAGGCTGATTCACCATTCAAAAATTAATAAATGTGACCCATCACAGAAACAAGCTAAAGAAGAAAAGAATCTTGTATCAATAGATGCTTGAAAAAGCATTTGACAAAATTCAACATCCATTCATGATTCACTCTCAAGAAAGTAGGAATAGAGAAATCCTTCCTTGACTTAATAGCAAATATCTACAAAAGACCTGCAGCTACCACCACACTTGTTGGGGAGAAACTAGGTGTTTTTCTCCTAAGACTGAAAACAAGGCAAAGATGTTTCCTCTCACCATTTCAATTCAACATAATAGCTAACACAATGAGACAAATAAATAAAAAGATGCACAGATTGGGAAGAAAGAAATAAAGCTATCTTTGTTTGCAGAAGACATGATTGATTATCTATGTAGAAAATAATAAAACATCAACAAAAAAAATCCTGCAACTAATAGACAATTATAGGAAAGTTATAGGATACAAGGTTAATAAGTAAAATTCAATAAATTTCCTGCATATTAACAATGAACAATTGGAATTTGATATTACTAACATACTCCTGTTTATTTTAGCACCAACAAATGATGTACTTAGCAATTAGCACAAGAAAATATGTACAACATGTTTGTAAATGAAAAGCATTACAAAACTTTGAAGAAAGATTATAGAAGATATAAAAAAATGAAGAGATAGTCCATGTTTATGGGTAGGAAGAGTCAATATTAGCATGAGCCAAGAAGGTGAAAGGATTTTGCAATTAAAAATTGTAAAACATTGTTGAAAGAAATTAAAGACATAAATAAATGGAAACATGTTCCATATTCGTTTATTGAAATGCTAAGTATATTGTTTAGATGTCAATGCCACCCAAAATAATCTCCGGATACAAATCCCTATCAAAATCCCAATGATATTTTTTGCAAAATACTAGAACAGCCCATCTTAAAATTAATTTAGAATGTTAGAGAACCCCCCATAGCTCAAACAGTCTTGAAAAATATCAAAGCTGTCTTCTTTCTGACTTCAAAACCCACTACAAACCTACAATAATCAAAAGAGTATGGTGCTGGCATAAACACAGACATATAGATCAATGGAGTAGAATGAAGAGCCCAGAAATAAAATCTCACATACATGGTCAAAAAATTTGTCAGGGGTGCCAAGACTATTTGGTTGTCTTTTTATCAAACAGTACTGGGAAAACTAGACATCCAAATACAAAAAAAAAAAAAAAATGAAGTTGGACACTTAACACCATATACAAAAATTAATACAGATTATTCAGATCAAAGACCTAAATATATAGGTCCTAAAACTATAAAGCTTCGAAAAGAAAACACAGGGCAAAACCTTCATAACTTTGGATTTGGCAGTGATTTCTTGGACGTGACACAAAAAGCACAGACAACAAAAGGAAAAATGGATCAATTGGACTTCACAAAAATGTTAAAAATTTGAGCATCAAAAGACAATATGAACAGAATAAAAAGGCAACCCAAAGAATGGGAGAAAATATTTGCAATTCATATGTCTGACAAGTGATTGATACCCAGAATATAGAGGGAACTCCTAAGACTCAATGACAACAACATCATAAAACAACCCGATTCAAAAATGGGCTAACGAATTGAATAGCCCTTTCTCCGAAGATGATATACAAGTAACTAATATGTTGATGAGTTCAACATCACTAATCACTAGAGAAATGAAAATCAAAACAATAATGAGATAGCACGTCCCATCCATTTGGATGACCACTACCCAAACCCAAAACTAAAAGGTGTTGGTAGGACTGTGGAGAGATTTCAATGCTTGTGCTGTGTTGATGGGAATGTAAAATGGTATAGCCACTGTGGAAAACAGTCTGGTAGTTCCTCAAAATATAAAGAATAGAATTACCGTATGATGCAGGCAGCAATTTCACTTCTGGACATATAACCAAAAAATCAAAATCAAGTCCTCAAAATCAGAGAGACAGATGGTAGGAGGTGGTTGCTGGGAGCTAGGGAGAAGGGGAAATGAGGTTTAATTTGCATAAAGTTTCAGCTTACAAGATGAAAAGAGTTATGGAGGTTGGTTGCACAACAATATGAATGTACTTAATGCTGCTGAAGTGTACACTTAAAAATGATTATGATGGTAAACTTTATATTACATGTGTTTCACAATGATAAAAAATACAATTAATTCAAGAAAGCAAGAAATGAGCTATGAAACCACCAAAAGACATGGAGAAACCTTAAATACATATTGTCTAGTGAAAGAAGCCAGTCTGAAAAGGCTGCATACTGTTTGATTCCAACTACATTTACAGCATTTGGGAAAAGACAAACTACAGAAAGAGTTAAGAGAGCAGCGATAGCCAGCCAGAGATCTGCTGTTGGGGGGGAGGATGAAGGGTGACAAGAAGAATGCAGGGGATTCTGGGAGCGCAGGACTTCTGTATGATGACAGTGTAATGATGGACACGTGCGGGGGAGGGGAGTAGGTGTGGCTGGTGGTGATCAAAGGTGGCTCCTCCTCTCCTTGCCCCACCTGTCCCTGTATGTGAAAAAATGGGAATTGGGAGGTCTTTTGCAAAAGACCCCCTTCCACCTCAATCTGCATGAAATATTGGCTTCTCCATGTAATCGCCCTTGGAAAGAAAGTTGAGCGTAAATGTTTGGGAACCACAATACTATGATACCAGCTCGTTCTGTCCAGCTCACGCTCCACGGCATGAAGATCCCGGAGCACTGAGACTTGAGGATGACTGGATTCAGTCAGGCTTTCCAGGTTCTGTGGAGCCACCTGTCTAGGGTTATAAAGGAGCCTGTCTGGCTGAGAACTCCTGTGACCGGAGTGTGATGGAGAGAGTGCAGGCAAGGCCTTAGAACTTGACCACCCCTGGCCTCCTGGCACCCACAGAGCGGCAGCCCCTAGGATCTCTTCACTCCACCGTGACTTCAGCTTCCCTTTTTCCTTTCCTGCCATCTTTTCCATTTTCCATTTCAAAGAAATCACAGCCCTTCGTAGTCCAGTGAGGTCACTTCCTACACTCTGCTGGACACAACCACATTCCCTTCCGCCGTTTCTCCAAGAAGTCTAAGCCAAAGATAGAAACCGCACTGCTTCCTTCCCTTGTCTCTGGAAATCCCCTCAGGGTCTGTGCCTTATCAGCACATTCAGGGTCTTATCTCATCCTTCCTTGACTGTGAGCTTGCTCAGACACCTATAAAAGGCAGGCAGAGCAGCTAGAGAGCAGAGGCCGAGACGGACGCAGAAACCTCTGATTCTCAGGCTGAAGCTTGCCCCGGCCCTGCAGCATGAAGGTCTCTGCAGCCCTCCTGGGTCTGCTGCTGGCAGCAGCCACCTTCACCCACCAGGGGCTTGCCCAGCCAGGTGAGGGCCCTCCTTCCCTAAGGGGCAGCACTGTAACTACCCCTGGTACCGACAGCCCAGTGAGAGTCACCCCAGACTGGCTGCAGAGTCTGCATTGCGCAGGTGGAGAAGGGAAACCAAGAGAGTCACTAAGAAGAGTCATTGTGTCAGCTATTCAGAGACAGAGCCCCTGCAGCCAGGCCCCAGGAGCCATCCTGACCCTGGCATTGGGAAGAGGGCAGGTCATCAGGGCAGCCGCTGTGGCAAAAGCTCTCGCATGGCTGGGGGAAGTGGAGGTCATCTCATTGTGTATGCAAAGGACGCTCTAAGCAGTAGTGGAGAGGAAGGAGGTATTGCCTGAAGCTCCAAGTGTCAGTTGCGATCCAGTGTAGCTTCCAGAATAGCAGCTGTGGCAGGGGGGAAAGGCCCCAGAGGAATCTCAGCGTATGACATAGGTTCTCTCTAAAGCTCATGGGGAAAAATGGCTGGGAAATAAGGTCTTAGAACTTATTTTCCCAGAGTGAGGAGTTTTAGGGTAGTAGCTAAGCACTAGCCTCAGGACTCAAGATTCTTCCATGCCCCCTTGACAATGAGGGGCCTCCTAGTTCGACAGATGAAACTAATGCACAATGACATTTTCTCTCTGGGATCCGGACTGTGGCAGGAAACGTGGGATGGTGATATCTAGCTCTTCGCCTACCTCCTCCTCCTTCTCTTACAAATGCATATTTACAATGTACCCTAACTGTCTCATTCTTCCGAAAATTTCTTTCAGATTCTGTTTCCATTCCAATCACCTGCTGCTTTAATATGGTTAAAAGGAAGATCTCCATCCAGAGGCTGGAGAGCTACACAAGAATCACCAGCATCAAGTGTCCCCAGGAAGCTGTGATGTGAGTGGATGACCCTGACAACTCCCCCCCCATCAAAAGTTCTGAGGGACAAGGGAGAGAGGCCAGGGTTCACGTCCAAGTAAGTCAGATGAGGATACACCATCGATCCAGTGGGCCCCCCGTCCCCCAAGAGAAACTGAGCCCACGAGAAGGGCTCCGTCATCACCCCAGGCTGCCCTTCTAAGTGCTTGGTGAGGTTGCCCCAGTACCTTTAGCCAGAGCCTGGTTGGATTCACCTGAACAGCAGGAGCAGCGCTTCCTCCTGAGGCCTCTTTGTGCCAGCCTCGCCCTCCCTCCTTTCCTGGACCCAGGCCCTGCACCTACGGAACGAGAGCTGATCAGGTCCAGGGGTTTAGAGGCCATGCTCCTGGGTGGAACCCGCAAGGTGCTCATCTCACTGTGCCCCTCTCCCCACAGCTTCAAGACCAAACTGGGCAAGGAAGCCTGTGCTGACCCCACGGAGAAGTGGGTCCAGGATTCCATAAAGCGTCTGGACCAAAAGTCTCAAACCCCGAAGCCTTGAACCTTCATACCTGGACTGAGAGATCGAACCTGAAGAAAACCTTATTTATTATCCCCAAACTTCCCCTGTGCAGTGTGACATTCTTATTATAATGTCCTAACAGAAGTAATTTGTTTAATAATTTAATGCACAATATTTCTTCAATAATATTTAATTATATTTAAGATAGTGATGCTTCCCCAAGCGGCTAAGGCACCAGCCACATACACCAGAGCTGGTGGGTTCGAATCCAGCCCGGGCCCGCCAAACAACAATGACAACTACAAACCAGAAAATAGCCAGGCATTGTGGCGGGCACCTTTGGTCCCAGCTACTTGGGAGGCGGAGGCAGGAGATTCACTTGAGCCCAGGAATTGGAGGTTGTTGTGAGCTGTGATGCCACAGCACTCTACCCAGGGTGACAGCTTAAGGCTCTGTCTCAGAAAAAAAAAAAAAAAGACAGTAATGCTTTGACTTTATTTGCTGTAAATTCTATATTCAAACGTAAAATGTAAAATCCTGGTGATGTGTTTGTATTGTCTTTGTTCTGTGAGCTCAATTAAGCTCATGGCAAAATGTCATCAGTTTCCCCCCTGCCTGGCTGCGGTGTTACCAGGTTGTTGTATGGATAGTCTGGGTGAAACCCCTTGGGGAATCGGTGCTCTTCCAAGCCAGATGTGTGATCTCTCCTGCTGTTGCTGATGTTAATATTACAGTTTATGTTATGTAATTGTTAAAGGGAAAAATTATACATTATTTTAAACTACTTGGTGTCATTTTTCCTGGGGTGACATTGGAAGGGAGAAAATGACAGCAGCGAGTGGCATTTGGGGGCATATGAGGCCACTGTCCAGGAATGTCTTTTGTCTGGGCTGGACTCAAGCCAAGGTTCAGGGGGAACTTGGCAGGACCCGGGCAGGCTGCTCCAGCCCTTTGGCTCTAGGCCCTAATCGTCACTGCCTTTTTTCACTACAACTTTCTCTATTCCCTTTTCTCACCACACCTAGCTTTACCCAAAGACTCTGTCCTGACCTCTTGCAACAGACTTCAAGCTTTTCTCCATCATCCCAGGTTTTCTCCATCTTATTAACTCTCAAACCCAAAATAATATCCCATGAGTGAACTCGGGCATAAGAGGACTCTAGATGTGGACTGGCTCAAGTCCACTCGGGGCTTTTAATTGAAGGCGAGTCTTCAATACACCTGGTCTTCAAGGACAATGTGTGTTGTGTGACAGACAGCAAAGGGAGAGGGAACAATAGGGTCCTTCAGAGCTGCTGTAGGAGGAAGAGGCAGGTGGAGAGCCAGAAGGAGGAATCCCATCTGGATAGACTCCTAAAAGACAGAGAGCTGGGTTTGAGAAACAAAGGTTGCAGCTAGATTGTTGGGGCTCTTGATTTCAGATTAGGAAGTT
The DNA here is from genome assembly GCA_963574655.1 of Perodicticus potto. NCBI lineage: Eukaryota > Metazoa > Chordata > Mammalia > Primates > Lorisidae > Perodicticus > Perodicticus potto. Next base: position 68,714 of record CAUYRH010037944.1, on the reverse strand, counting down.
GGCAAGGAATGGGGACTTATAAAAGTTCTGACATAGCAAAGGAGAGGACATGTTTGCAGACATGGATTCGGAAAGCTAGCACAGGCTGGAGTGAGGAAGGGGGGGGCCTGACCGCAGCCCTGCAGAGGGGCACGGGAAATCGGGAGGATGGTAGTGGGGGCAAATTGAGGAAGAATGGGCCAGACAGGGCAAGGATAGGCTGAGTGTGACAACCGACACAGACCCATCTCATTCTTTTGCACAAAGGCCTGCAGTTCTGAGACACAGAATTCACCCATCTCCCCTGTGGTGTGAATGTTTGTGTCCCTCCAAAATACACGCTGAAATTTAATCCCCATTGTGGCATTTTTAAAAGGTGGGGCCATGAGGAGGCGAATGAGATTGGTGCCCTTATTAAAAAAAAAAAAAGGCTCAGCGCCTGTAGTTCAGCAGCAGGGCGCCAGCCACATACACCAGGGCTGGTGGGTTCAAACACAGCCTGGGCCAACTAAATAACAAAGACAACTGCAACTAAAAAATAGCCGGGCATTGTGGCAGGTGCCTGTAGTCCCAGCTACTTGGGAGGCTGAGGCAAGAGAATCGCTTAAGCTCAAGAGTTTGAGTTTGCTGTGAGCTATAACGCTACAGCACTCTACCAAGGGTGACATAGTAAGACTATGTCTCAAAAAAAAAAAACAAAATGAGGCTTGAGGCGGCCTGCCCTACTTTTCCATCATGGGAGGACACGTAGAAGGCACCAAATATGAGGAAAGGGCTCTCACCAGACACCGAATCAGCTGGTACCATAATCTGCCCAGCCTCTGAATTCGGAGCAATAAGTTTCTCTTATTTAGGAATTACCCAGTCTAAAGTTTTTGTTACAGCAACCCCAAATGTTTAAGACAATCCCCATCACTATACCCCTAGTCCAGTCCCAAGAGTTTCCAAGATCCATTTAGAGGAGTTGGACAGCCTCTTCTTTGTAGCCTCTTCAAGTCAAGATTGCCCTGTACCTCATGAGCCTAGCTGGCTCCTCTTTCTAACATGTGACCCACCATAGGGAGGCAGGCAAACCAGACCCTCCACCAAGTTAAGGAGGTTCATCACTCTATTGAACCAATACTGCAGGGCCTATTGTTAATCATGTGTGGTGATGCCACAATTTCAGTATACGTGGAAAAGCAGAGCACTTAGCTTCTGATCCCAAAACTGACCCTAACGCTCTACATCCGTGGTTCTCAACCTTCCTAATGCTGCGGCCCTTTAATACAGTTCCTGTGGGTTGCAACCCACAGGCTGAGGACCGCTGCCCTACATCGTCACTTAGGGTGAGACAATTTTTCACTCTGGTATTAAAGATACCTCATCCAAAAGCAGAGATCCTACTGTCACAGGTTGGAAGTGAGTGGACCTGGCAGATGGCCTCACAAAGTCCCTCCAGCTGCAGAGCTGTGTCTCTTAGAAATGTGGCTGTATTTGCCGACTGGTGTAAGAGGGGGAGGTAAAGTGCCTGGAATGGAAACCACAGAGACAGCCAGGGCCCAGCTAACTGGGAAAACACATCCGAGTCAGATGCCACCTGTCTGGAGTTTTCCATTCAAGTTCAAAGAAACACACCCACAGCCCCAGGAGCCAGCTGGGTAACAGGCACGTCCTAGTACCAGTCCATAAAACGGCTCTAACCTCTTTTCCTGCAGCTTCAGGGCCACGCTGCACTCAGCAATGTGGATCCTTGGCGAGACTCTAGACCACAAATCTCAAATTCCAAAGACGTGAAGACCCACCTCAAAGTGACACCAGGCCACAGGAAAAGATTCAATCCATTTGTTTTCCCCAAACTCTACTCAGCTTCACTCTGGGATTATGTCATATTTCAAAGCACAAAAATTTTTGTTCAATAATATTAAATGTTATATGATTTAATTAATATCTCTTTTTTTTTTATGTGATTGATGGCTCTGTCTGTTTTTAAAATTCACATCCTTACATAGATTGTTTCATATCCATGAGCCCCAACTTGTTCCCTTGCCGACGGCGGTAAGGACTGGATGTCACCCGAGCTGACTCACCTCCTTTTCGGCTGACCTCAATTCCACTCTAGATGTTTCCTACAGGCTTCGACTCCTGGACTATCTTGGCGTCTGCCCGCTGCGTCTTCTCCCTTCTTGCTTTCTGCCCACGGGCTCCTCTTAGGTGCCATCTTACTCAGGAGTGGCTCAGCCTGTGCACTTGCCCAAGGCCCAGAAGTGTGGGACAGTGGACGCTCTGGGTGACAAACTGTCTCCAGCGAAAGGTGGAAGCAGCTGTGCAAATGCTTCTGCCACACTTCCTCCCAGTTTTTGGTTCTGGAAATCATCCTGTAGGCTTCCTAGGCTGTCCTGGGAGAGTAAGTTCTCATTGCCTACAATTAGACCTTGATAATGCCACGCATGCTGAATTCTCTACCTTCCCCATCTCACTCTGCTGCCTCCGCAGTCCTGCCTCCTGAGGTCCCTTTCCAGACAAACCATCTGTGTATCAGTCCCTGCCTCAGTCTCTGTTTTATTGTTCCGTTGTATTATGTAGTCAGTATTTATCCCCCTTCCCTTCGGTCTATGCCTACTGGAAAGTTTCCTGGGGCCAGGGCCAAAGACTCAGAAGGGTACTTGGTTGATGTGTTTTCCAGGGCTGGGTCTGAGATCAGGACTGGAAACTTACCCAGCATGTTCTTTGGAGCCAGGGCTGGGGCCCAGATCAAGGACTCAAGCAGCTTGCTCGGTAGTGCTGAATCCAAGATAGCAGTCCGCAGTCAGAGACAACAGAGCTGGGGCTGAATTAGCACATAGCTAGAAGAATGCTGTCATAGAGACAGACTAAGTAAGTAAATGCATCAAAGAGAACGAAGGGCAAGTCACTCAATGCTAGAGAAGCTTCCATAGAAAAATATGGAAAGTTGGAAGGCTAGATAAAACCCTGGGATGCTGACCTGGAATTGGAGGTATTGGTGTGAACTCATGCTTTTAAATATAGATATGGAAGGAAGGAAGGGAGGGAGAGAGAAAGGGAGGAAGGAAGGATATGAAGAGAGCCAGAGAAACACACACACATTCACATACTGGTTATGTTCATTGAGAAATCCTAGAAACAATGACATATGACTAGTCATGTGCCCATCAGTGCCCAGTTTATAAATACCAATCTCCATTAAAGAAATAAGAGTTCTTAGCCAGGCAATGTGATAGGCGCCTGTAGTCCCAGCTACTCGAGAAGCTGAGGCAAGAGAACCGCCTAAGCCCAGGAGTTGGAGGTTGCTGTGAGCTCTGATGCCACAGCACTCTACAGATGGCGATAAAGTGAGACTCTATCTCTAAAAAAAAAAAAAGAAAAGAAGTAAGAGTCTTGCAATGGGACTAATATTTCTTAGTTTCATTAGTTCATTTTCAAAAACAAACTTTTTGCATTCGTATTTCTCTTCACTGTATATTTATTTTGTTTTCTCAATTTCTTCTTTTATTTTTTGCATCCACATTTTGAATTTTATTTTCTTTTTCTAATCCTTGAGATGAATACTCAGATGATCGATTTTAAGGTTTTCTTTTTAATACATGCATTTAATTTCATGAGTCTTTTAAATACATATTTTGCTGTATTCCATAAATGTAAATATGACACATTTTATCTAATTTATTTCAAGATGTATTCTCATTTCTATTGTGAACTATTCTAGAGTCTGTGGGTGATTTAGGAGACCATGGTTAAATTTTCAAGCTTTAAGGTATTAAAAAAAGTAATACTTCTTAGTAGGGTACTGGTGAAACTTATTAAATGTAGAGTATCGATGTCTTTATATAGTGATCAGAATAGGGTTTCTTGTGAGGGTTTAAGTGGTGCCTTCCCCACTGATCAGATTCTGCTGTGATTTAGAGCCCTCTCCTCTTCCGGCAGATGGGGAGAGGCCTTTTCAAATGGAGACTTCCTTTATAAATGTAAATTTCCCAGGCAAAAAAGTAACTTTTACTCGGTTTTCAGAGCTTTACTTGTGTCTGCTATTTCTCAAAGTAATCCTTACGCCAAAGAAGTGTATCTGGGGTGGTAGATTCTGGCCTCCTACGGTCATATTTTGGGGCAGTTTATTTTGGTCTCCTACAGTCATATTTTGGGTGATATATTCTGGTCTGCTACTAGTAATATTTTTAAAGCCTATTTTAAAGCAGTCTACCCCCATTTACAAGGTTAAGGTTATTTAAATCCTCAGCAAGTTTGTAAAATTTGGAAATTCTCCTTCATTTTCTTCTCTCTCTCCATCCTTTACTTCTCCTCTTCACTCTGCTTGAGTTGTTCAAGTCTCCACTGGTCCTTTAACATCCCACATGCCTCCCCTTTTGCACTTTTCAAAACTTCCTTTTTTGTAAGATGTTTTTAGCTAGGAGTTAGATGTAAATAACTTTTCTTTACCAGACTATTTGTGAAAAATGTATTCAGGAGAGAGAAAAAGAAACTTACTGGGCGGCGTGCCTGTGGCTCAAAGGAGTAGGGTGCCAGCCCCCTATGCCAGAGGTGGCAGGTTCAAACCCAGCCCTGGCCAAAAACTGAAAAAAAAAAAAAAAAAAAAAAAAAAAGAAAAGAAACTTACTAAAGCGACCACAGTCCATAATGGTACAATGGCTGCTTACTGGTTTTGCCCATTCTGAGCAACAGAATCTTAACTTTGATGGTTAGATAGATGAAGCCACTTACATATTACAGAACTAGAAAAATTTATCTCCTCTTTATTAGGAGAATTGAGGTTGAGAGTGGCTGTTGGAAGCTCTGTGTTAAGAAGGTTTGTAAACCAAAGTCAAGGTGTCTGGAAAGAACACGGCAGTCTACTGGAGCTCTCTGCACAGGTGAGGGAGGCGGGGAGGCTGCACCTGAGGCCGGACACTTACATTCCCTGCATAGTGAATGATGGAGAGAGAACCTTCCATCAGCACAGTTGAGACGATTAAATGAAATAATGCCTCTAAAGACTGGGTCCGAGTCTTTGGTGCTCATCAGAATCAGCCTTTCAGAATGACATTTTGACTCAGTGTATCAGAAGTGATTAAAATAACATGCCGGCAACTGCAACAACAGCTGACTAGGTGACAATGACGTAGGGGTGGACCCATTGACTTAGCCCACTTCAGGCAGTCAATGAGTATTAGTTGTTATTGTCAGTGTCTTACAGATGGTATACTAGGAATTCCAAGAACATTGACCTGTAAACATGCAAACTGTGGCTGGTGACCTCCCCCACGCGCGCGTCTCCCCTCCCACCCCCTTTCAAAACTGAAGGGCACATTTGCTTATTGAGGTCAAGAAGTACTTTAGTAAATATAATAACTCTGTTTCCCAAATATTTGTGAATCCAGAAATCTATCTTTGAACATCCATTTACATTCCTTGAAAGTAGAACTTAGAAGGATATATTCTAAGTTCCCAAACACTTAACTTATGCAGAAATGCCTACAGCAACCAGCACAGAATATATAATTGTGTCACGTATAACCTCCCACTTTGTGACAACTAAGTCATTGTTCTCCCTCCCCAGACCAACTGCAGCAGCACACATGATATAGTCACTTCTGCCATTAAAAAAGAAGAAAGAAAGAAGCAGAAACCTACTTTTTTGCCTGATTCCCAAATACATCCCAACTTTCTAACCCCTTGTACTGCACGTCTCGTATAGAGTTGTCTGTGTGTGCTGTATACGGGCTGAATCGCATCTCCCCGTGCCCTGAACAAGTGCATGCATTGAAGCCCTAACTGCTCAGGCCCACAGAATGTGACTACATTGGGAGACAGTTGTTAATGGGGTGACTCAGTTGAAGTGAGGCCATGAGGTGAGCCCTGATCTAATCTGACTGGTGTCATTATATGAAAGGGAAATCTGGACCAGGGAGTAACATGGGCATGTCAGAGAGGAGAGGCCACGTGAGGACGTGGCGAGAAGGCAGAGCCATACCCAGCCGAGGAGAAACCAAACCTGAGGACACCTTGTTCTGGGACTTGTAGCCTCCGGAGTTGTGAGAAAGTACATTCCTGCCGAAGGCCCCAGTCTCCAGTGTTTCCTCCCACAGCTCTGGCAAACACCTGCCTCAGATTTGTTTCCGGCTCTACTCAGGTGTCTGCTGACCCAGCTCTTCCAAAATGGCACATGTCAAGGACACCAGGGCATTTGATGCAGCTGACAACTCTCCCCTCCTCGAAAACCAATTTCCACGGGGCTTCTAGGGCATCAGACTCTTTTGGTTTCCTTCCGCTGGGCTTCTCTTCCTCTCCCTAAGCTATTGACCAACCCTTCCACCCTGTACCTTCGCTGCCTCTCCTCCGCCTGTCCCACCCTCCCTCCATCAGTATCTATTCACCGAGCTGGCGTATTTATTATTATTGCCTGATTTCCCCCAACACCTGTGGCTCATCGAGTAGGGTGCTGGCCCCATATACTTAAGGTGGCAGGTTCAAACCCAGCCTCAGCCAAACTGCAAAAACAGAAAAATAGCTAGGCGTTGTGGCAGGTGCCTGTAGTCACAGCTACTCTGGAGGCTGAGGCAAGAGAATCGCCTAAGCCCAGGAGTTGGAGGTTGCTGTGAGCTGTGTGACGCCACGGCACTCTACCGAGGGCAATAAAGTGAGACTGTGTCTCTACAAAAAAAGAAAAAAAAAAGAAATTTTTGTCTATTTTATCCACTGATACATCTCCAATATCTAGAAGAATTCTTGGCATATACTGAGTTGGCTCAACAAATGCTTTTTTCTTATTAGATAAAATCAATCAATGCACTTGGAGAAATGATCTCTGTGTGGCCTGGCATCCTCTTTTCCTCATTAAGTCCTCTTCTGATGAACCGTCCTTGTGCTTTAATCTGTTTGGAAGCAGTAGGGGTGTATTAAAGTAACGTTTTAGTCAGTTCTAGGACAGACCGGAGGTCAAGGGCATGGGCTCCAGACCAGGATGCTGTGCTTCCACTGGCTGTGATGATGTGGGTGTGGTCTTTAAACTCTCATGGCCTGTTGACTCGAATTTGAACAAAAGCCAGTGATTACTTCTCCCTACATGGAGTTAATGAGAGAAGCTTCTTTAGGATCCCACCTCTTCCCTTGCAAACACTAAATGCTATCCTTGTCATTAATAGGATCTGAATTTCTATAGCAAAGGTACTCGGAACTTTGGCTTCTATTTTATTTTTGCTGATTGCTATTGTTGTAATCTGCATAACGAAGTCGCTCGGAAATGCCCCCAGTCACCTCCCAACTAGCCCTACAGGAGTAAGGAGATATCAGAGCCCAGGGTGGAGGAGGCCCAGCACTCCTATTTTCTCTACTGAAGGCTCATGTGATGTCAAATGCACCTCTTGTAATTCTGTGCATCTGCGTATGGAAGACAATCTGGTATCTTCTTCAAATTTGAGAGATATGAGGCAATAGAATTATTTTTTGATATGGAAATGCACTATAAAACAGTTAAATACTGAGGACGTGTACCATAGGGTGGGAGAGTGTCTATATTTATTCAGTTGTGAAGGGGAACAGGGTTGGTAGGAAGGGGGCTGTTTGAAGCTCACTTTATGAGATGGGCTCTAAAGAATTCTTTACTTGTTGCACTACCTCCTATTTGCAGCAGAAAGCCAAGAGGTTAGTTCACAAGGCTGTGGACCAGAGAGCTTGAAGGAGCCCAAACAAACAGGCAAGAAAACCCAAGCAAGGTTGTTAGTGCAGGCGGCAAGGCTACCTTTGCAGAGGACTTGGGAGAGAGCAAATCTGCCCAGCAACACCGAAAATAAATGTGCTGTTGCAAAAGCACAGTAAGTCCTGGACTAAGGGAAGGCTGGCCACTTTGTGAAGTTTCAAAAGGGGATTACAAACAAACAGACACAAAAGTGTAAAGTGGGGCCCAGTTAGAAAAACAAGTGGTTTTGTACAGTTGGGACATAATGTGCAGGTGAGATTTTCAATGGATTGCTATTTATAAGGTAACTTTTAGATTGTTGCCGTTACCGGCTTTCCCTAGTTCCTTAAACTAAATGTGGACCACAACTTTCCTTTGCCTGGTATGGTATGAGGGACTTTGATCACCACAATGCAAAGCTCTAACAAGGAAATGGACTGGAATTTCAGGATGGAATTAAACTCAGCCTTGGTTAAGTGGTACAGAATACAGTTGAAGAGATGGGGTTTGAGGTCAGGCAATGTGACCTGCTAACTAGATCATCTTAGGCAAGGTGATTAACCTCCTAAGCCTAAATGCTATTTTACATAATGTGGGGGATAATATTACCTTTCTCACAAGGCGGTTGTTAGGACTAAATGAAAGTAGGTATAGTAAGTGTTTCTCAAGGCACCTGCCACATGATCAGTGCTGAGCAAGTATAAGTGATGGCCTGGATGTTGACAACAGGAATGATTGGAAAGGGTCTGGAAGGGAGATCTTGGGAAGGAAGCACTTTGCTTCGGAAAATGGACAGAGTAAATTCAGAAAAATAAACTCATGTCAGTCCCCAGATTACACTGAGGGGAAGAAGAATATCCCAGCTCAGAAGCAGAAGGGTGGCTGGGTACTGGACCTTCTTGCATAACAGATGGGAAAACTGGGGCTTGGAAGAATAAAAAAAAGTCATCAAATTTCTGCCTCGGAGCTGTGGACCCAGCTTAATGATCACCCTTTGCTCTCATCAGCGGGTCAGCTCTTGTCAAATGATCAATGACAATCTCAGTGAACTCCAGCAAGCTCAGTTCTGAAGCTTCAGAATGCCCTCATCTTCTTTACTGGAGTGACCCCAGTAACAGAGAACTGGTGTTAATATATTGCCAATTATAGAAAAAATATATGAATGTTTTTAAAACATCCTTTGTGCTTTAAGAGATGATTTTTCTCTTGCACAGTTCCGCAGGGCCAGCCAGGTCTGGTACTAGAAAGGAGGTGCAAATGATACTAGAGGAACATTCCTGCTGCTCTTTGTTCTAAATTTCACTGTTGCCTTCAAGACTCAGCTCAATCTTATGTAAGGCCATCATTTTCCTGAGTTGTTATTAAAACCATGTTTGAAGTGGTTGAAGATTTTTATCTATGCCACCACCACTAAAGTCAATAACATCTTTTCCTGCTGACCCCTCTGGTCCTAAAGCAAGGCTTTCTATTCCACAGTATGCTCTGGCCCCTGAGATGATTGCGTCTCATGCAGGCTCATGGTATAAACTTTCAGAGCCACCTGCTGAGTTATCATTGTTGCATCGCTGATTCCTTGATTGATACACAGTATCTGAGATGTCTTCATTCTCTGGACTTCCCACTGGCCATAAGATTACAGACAAGAATAAAAGAAAAGAGTATAACAATCAGAGCGACTCTGGGGTCTCTAATGATCCCAGAGGTTACCTTCTCTAAGAGTGCATTTGTTATTTTTAAATGGTTGGATCATCCTGACGTGTCATGCTGGGCAAGGCAACTCACCTGTACTTTGGAGCCTTGAAAAGCTTTCGTCCTAATCCTGGGGTTCGTCTAGTGTTTGGCTGTAGGAAATATCCCGAGAAATTAGACCATCTTTAATCTCAGAAGATGGGTTTTGTTGTTGTTGTTAGAGTGCTGCTCAATTGTGAGCAAAAACTACTATGTAGGAAAAGAAAGGGTTTTTTTTGTTGACTTATATTTCTTTTTTTTTCCTTCTATTTTTTGTGTGTGGAGCTTTCCAGATTTTATTTTATTTTGTATTGTGTGGAATTTATTGAGGGTACAAAGAATGAGGTTACATTGATTGTGGTTGTTAGGCAAAGTCCCTCCTGTAATTGTGTGATACACTGTGACCCTCACCCCCTTGCTCCTCCTCTGTGCTCACTCCCTCATTCCTCCACCCCACCCCTATAAATGGCCAAGGCAGAGACTTTGAAACAAAAAATCAATAGGCTGAAAAGCATTCTGCTTGGCAGTAAAATCTGTGATCGCCTTCCATCCCCTGGACTAATCTTATCTCACCAGACAGTTTCATTTTCTCCTATCCAGCCCCACTGCACCAGGCGTAGGTGCCCTGCTTCCAGGGAGAGAAACCAGAATGTGTCACACCAAAACATGCCTCTGTGACATCATTGTTTGAGCTAGAAGCAATTAAGAAGCAGCAAATGGCGGGAAATCTCTATCTTCCTCTTTTTCTGCCTAGAGACAGGATATAAATTCTCCTTTACTGGAGACGACTCTCATCAGCCCAGATTCAGCAGGGGATCTCCAAACAGTCCTTAACTCCATTAGTTTATTCCCCTAAGTTTACCCTCCCATAGTTTCCTGCCCCTGGAAGACTCAAACTGCTTTCCTGTATCCTGTTATTTCTCTAAAATGTATGGTTCTTTATTGAAGGTCATGTATAAGCCAGGGTTTTAAGCCACTGCTCTGAGATGACTTTCATTGAGATTTCTTCCTTAAGATGTGCATCACATCCATTAATAAACCTGCTGGTTTTTCTCTTGTTCACGCGTCTTTTGTTCCAGGAAGTCTGTCTCACCTATAAAATTATAAAGGTTGCAGAAAATTATATTCCCGCCCAACACCAGCTTGCAGCTAGTCTGCTATTCAGCCTGTGTTGCTAGGTAAGGCTCTTGTTCATCCAGGAGCTGTTGACAATGGTGGAAAGCTCTCTGCTAACAGCAGAACTGGACGGCTCCAGCAGCTTCAAAAATCTCAGGCAAGGTGCTGGTGTCATTCGTCAAAGGGAGAGAGGCATCCAGATGATCCCACAGCTGAAATGTTATAATGTCTAACTTAGAACCAAAAGTTGCCCAGAGCTCCAGACACAAGGGCACTGACAGAGAGCTGAGGGTGGGATCGTAGGGAACCAGATGAAGAAACTTCAGAATAGCCACGTTAGCTGAGGAGATGGAAGAGCAAGATAAAGGGAGCTGGGGAAAAGCATCTCTAGTAAGAAAAGACTTCCTCTGGGTTTCCAGGTCCCTCTGGAATCAAATTCCTGTGTGAACCACATGTTCTGTTAAAGCTTCTGCCCTGTGTTTCTTATAAGGGAAAGCCACTTGCAAAATGCCCACCTGTGTACCAGGCACTGCGTGCAGTAACTTGAGGTTCATTCTCTCAGATATCACTATTACATCCTTCCTGTTTTACAGAGGAAGAAAATAAGGCTTGAGAGTTTAAGTAACTCACCCCAATTTACACAGCTGGTGCACATGGTTAGAATTCAAACCCGTGTGCTTTCAACTCTGGTGTTTTTAACCACAGGCATGATTGCTTCGTTTCCTCTCTGCCTTTTTCTTTCCTAAAAATTCTCAGGTTTAGCTGTCAAGTTACTATCCAGAAGCAGGATTCTGCCTGGAGCATCCTCTCTAAAGAAGTTGTCTGGGCTTCTGGGTTATTAAGTCAAGGGCACCCACAGGGGCTGGTAGTAATTGCTTGACCACAGGTTCCAGTGCAAAGTGGCAATGCTGGCAGAGCTCTGCAGGAATGGGGTTTTCTTAAAAAGTAACTTTGGGCAAAACGATAGCACCAACTTTGTGACACTAAATGAGCTCAAGTTGTTCCCCCACATAATATGTAGTGAAAAACAGGGGCATAGAGATATTATAAGCTTTTATTTACTTACTTTTTAAGTAGCCTTGCTGCTGGATTAGGTACAGGCACATAGGAAGGTATGACACTTAAATTCACAAACTCATCCTAGAAAAAGTGCTACATACTTCATTGCTGAATATCACGATATTTGGTTTTTGGTGATACATATTTATCACTATATTTGGTTTTTCCCAAACACTCTCTGAGCTGGTACCTCACCACCTGCCAGCTCTAGCTGGCGAGCCTTCAGTTATCAAGCCTAGCGCACCACTAAAAGTTTTAGAGGGAAACTGTAAGATCTTCTCCACACATGTTTATGCCATTTGGTCACCTTTGAAGTGTTCCCCTAGGAAGCCATGCAATGATGCCGTGCCTCGTCCACCCTTCAAAGCATTTTTGGAACTCATTTTCTGGAATGACCATCAGAGCTGCCGTCATATTACTCTTAATGTACTGAATGTCATCAAAATGTCTTCCTTTCAATATCTCCTTTATTTTCAGGTAAAGGAAAAAGTTGTTGGGGGCCAGATCAGATGAGTAGGGAGGGTGTTCCAATACAGTTATTTGTTTACCTGCTAAAAACTCTCTCACAGATAGTGCTGTGTGAGCTGGTGCATTGTTGTGATGCAAGAGCCATGAGTCATTGGCCAAGATTTTCAGTTAAGATTTTCCTGTTTTTCTATCTATACATAGTTAGTCTGCTATGCTTTTTCATAGTCTGCCAATAATTTTGATGCCCACATTGATAAATTTTTGTTCACATTTCTACACAGCTGTCCATTCTTCATGAAAACTAAGCATAAAAATAGGCAGATTTCCCTGAGTTTTGAGTCTTCATTTTTTGAAGGCTGCTCTGTTGATAAAACTTTGATTAAATAACTTTGTAATTCTTGTCTCTTATTAACCTCTTGTTATAGGAGTATTGGCTGTGACCATTATGATGGGTGAAGAAAATTATCACATCTTTTCTGCCTCTAAAGGTTCTGCCACTCCATGTGAAGTTGCCAAGACACCCCGCTCACACCAGAGCCTGCAGATAAGATCCTGAGACAAATGACAAAAAGCTGACAGAGAAAAGCTAGGGTATTTTATTTTTTTAAACTAAGGTCAGCTTTCCTGGGTCACTGCCTATAGTGCCCTTGAGAATGGATTGTAAAATGTTCTCTTTATCTCTTCCTTTCCAAATTTAGATTAGCAGGAAAATATTAGCTTAGATCATGGCTTTTTTGAAATTCCATTTGGCAGATCCACTTGTTATTGATCCTCTCTTTTCTAGTGAGAGCTATTTCTTTCCTGCTTGTCTTGTTTTGGGTCCTGAAGGTTTGGCTTTATGACCAGCAAGAATATTCTCTCTGTTCTGTGCAAGCTGAGGAGGGGTATAAGTTTCAGCTTGCATCAGACAGCCAGGGCAATAGGCTGAGAGCCCCAAAGCTCTCTGTGTGAGCATGCCAGCTCTCAGGGGAATCTGTCCTACATTAGGCCTCTGTCCAAAAGGGGCTTTTGTTGTCTCAACCTTCATTGGTTGGTCCTGTGGCAACAAAGCTGATTTTCTTTTTTTGACTGTCTTTGGGAGTTGGTTCTGGATCTTGGGAGGACTGTATCTTTTTTTACACTCCTTTGAGGATGTCTCTTTCATCTTTAGTTAAGTCATGAAAGGCTTATTGGTTTTGGTTCAGAGTCGCTTGGTAGATATCTTTGGTTTAAAGGAAGAAAAAGAAAGGGCCAAGAATAGGCGGTGTTAGTCCTGGTTGCTGGCCATATCTGAAACTAAGAGACCTGAAAAAAAAAATTTTTTTTTCTTGAAAGAGCTCCATGGTCAGAAGTTGGCTTAATTGGAAACTGATATTCAATCTCTCTCTCTTTCTCTCTATACACACACACACACACGCACAGTAGATCTTCTGTAAGTTGACCAGCTCAACATGCAGAGGTGGTCAACATAAGGCATGAGGCCCTGTACTGATACACATATATGGTGCATGTCTGTTCTGTGAAAATTAGGTCAACTTGAGGAAGTGGTCAATGTCGGGAGCTGGTCAACAATGGAAGTTCAGCAGTGTGTTTGTGTATGCATATAAACCTCAAGAGGACTGGGTTCAGAGAACTTACAGATTACTGAATACATGGAGTTTACTGGGGGGGGGGGTATCCAGGGAAGAAATGGGAGCTCTGTACCTTTTCCCTCATATTTTACCCTACACATTTCTTCATCTTTATCCTTTCTAGTATCTTTTATAATAAACCAGTAAATGCAAGGGAGTATTTCCCTGAGTTCTGTGAGCCACTCCAGCAAATTAACTGAACCCAAAGGAGACTGTGGGAACCCCAACTTGAATGCAATTAGGTAGAAGTTCCAGCAGCCTGAACTTGTGACTGTGACAGGGGCCCTCATCCTGTGGGCTGTGATGTGATCTCCAGGTAGGTAGTTCAGGGTTGAAGTCGAGGACGCCCAGCTGGTGTCCACTGCTTGCTCACGTTTGCTCACAGAAGCCTTCCGCAATGTTGACAGTGGTTGTGTGAGGGCACAGGAAAAACACCGCTCAGAAGCTTTTCCCAAACACCCTCTGAGTCAGTGACCTCACCTTGTTCTATCTGCAGCTCCAGCTCCACCTCCAGCTCCAGCTGGCGAGCCTTGAGTTATCAAGCCTAGTGTGCAACTGAACGTTTTAGAGGGAACCTGTAAGATCTTCCCCATGTACGTTCATGTCATTACACACACCATAGACATAAATTTTTGCCTGGGTTTGCTGGTCAGTCAGGGTTATGTTTTCTCTGCTAGATGTTTAACATTATAAAACTATAAACCCGGCGTAAAAGAAGAATGCATAGTGAAAAGCAACTGCTTCCTGCATGTCAGCCACAAAGGAAAAAACACAACAGAGGAAAGAACCATGCCAAGCCTTTTAGTGTCTTTGCTTCTGTGATATTTTTGATGCTTGTCTGATGTGTGAACAAGACAAATAATTTAAACTAGTGGCAAGCTTTGATTTATGTATTATAAAATTTTCATGAACAATGTAAGCATGATTGTTAAGAATGAGAGAATTAGATGAATGCAAATGAGATAAAAGTTTATCAATGAACTTTTTCAGTAATAATTATGCTTTATAGTATACATCTACGTAAAATAGTTTCCAAAAATTTTTTGGTAATTTGAAACCTTGAAGTAAAATTGAGTAATATATACTCATTAAACATCTAGGAAATTAAAATACTATAACATTAATTACTAAGTTTAAGTTTATATACTTTGGCACGTTTTTATATGGCACAGAGAGCCTAAATACATTTAGGGATGTTAATAAACATGAAAAATTCAGGAAACATCCTTCCAGAAAGTATGACATGTTGAATGTTGATATAATTCATGATGCTTACTAGTTGTCATTAGAAATTAAGGTTAGTAAGAGTTAAAATTATAAATGGTACCTATAATTATTCTACTAGAAATTATAGGTATGCCTTGGAGATACTCGTGAGCTTGATTCCAGACCACTGTAATAAAGCAAATATTGCAGTAAATTGAGTCAAACTTTTGGCTTCCCAGTCCATGGAAAAGTCAAATGTACACTATCGTGGAGACCCCCACAGTGTAGAACAATAGCCTGATAGCTAAACACACACACATATATATACCTACACCTTCTTTTATAAATACTTCAAAACACGTGCCGACAGAGACATACGGTGAACACAAGCTGCAGGAAAATGGCACTGATGCACTTGATCGATGTAGGTTGCCCACCTGTCAATTTATGAAAATCACAATATCTGCAAAGCCAGATAATGCGAAGTGTAATAAAGTGAGGTATGCCTGTTTAAGGAAGCGACTCTGGGAGGAAAATAAGATGCATTTGATAGGAAAATGTAGTAAGGATGTATTTTTGTTAAATAAAAAAAGCCAATAGATATGTGAAACATTGTAAAGGGTTTGTAAAGACATTGCCTTGTGTGGTCAAAGTTGATTGAGATTGGATGAATTTATAAAATGTTATTAAAATTAGCATTAGTATTAAGAGTATGCTGATGCAAAAGTGGAATTTCATCTTCTTTGTTAAAATGATAAAGTTTTTTTGTAGTATTCGTCTGAGAATGTGAAGTGTTATTTTTTTCCCTCCTTTTAAGTAATTCGTCTAAGATACAAAGATTCTGTTTTATGAAGATAATTGCTTGTGTTTAAAGTTGTCTTCCAATAGGTATTCATGTTTAAAAAAGCAAGTCTTCTTAATAGTAAAAGAGCTAAGTTTCCTTCATAATGTGTGACCTTTTGTAATTGCCTTTAAAATCTTTTCTTGTAACTTGGATTAAACAGAAAACCAAGCTAAAATGTAATTAATAGTTTCAAACCTTTTGACACTTTAGACAAAGTATCCCAAATCAAATTCTAAATTAAGTAATTTAGACCTCAAAATAACTTTGAGATTTATCAGTTTGGCTCGGAAAACCTGAAGGGATGTGTTTCTCATCTTGTAGAAGAGAGATATTAAACTACTTAGGCTTATTTGAAGTGTGAAATTATATGAAAAGTATTGTTTGCTAAACCTTCCTTAACTTATATTTAAATTATACATCAATAACATTTAAGTTTTTAATTATGTGAGATTCCTAGAAATCTAATGTATTATCAATTATGTGAGATTCCTAGAAATCTAATATATTATCTAATTCCTAGAAATCTAATATATTAGAAATTATGTGAGATTCCTAGAAATCTAATATATTATCAATCATAATTTTGGTTATTATCTTAAAATGTTGCAGAAATAACCAAGTATTTTTGTGAGTTGCATCATTATCATAATGAATTCTCATCTGATTTTAACCACAGCCATTCTAATTCTTTGCCATCCATAGACAGTTATTATTCAGATTCTTCTCTAAAAGCACTTGCAGTGGACCAGAGTTTAAGATAGTTTCTTCTTTAAGGAGATTCAGAAAAGACTCTGACAAGTGCGCTCTCTCTCTCTTTTTTTTTTAAGACAGAGTCTCACTTTGTCACCCTTAGTAGAGTGCCATGGCGTCATAACTCACAGCAACCTCAAACTCTTGGGCTCAAGTGATTCTCTTGCCTCAGCCTCCAGAATAGCTGGGACCATAGGTGCTTGCCACAATGCCTGGATAGTGTTTCTATTTTTAGTAGAGACAGGGTCTCTCTCTTGCTCAGGCTATCCACCTGCCTATTCCTCCCAGAGTGCTGGAATTACAGGCTTGAGTCACAGCGCCTGGCCCTGACAAGTGCTCTTGAAAGCATATTTCTGATAACTTTATGATCACCCCATTGGTCTGGGTATGAATTTCTGGGTTTCTAATGAAGACACTGATGGCTCCATGAAATTAATAACCAAGCTCAAGCAAAACAAGAATTACATGGAACTAAGTAAATGAAGGAAGGTAATGTCTTTTTTAATGTCTTTTTATTTGAAATTTTGTTGGTTCTTTAAATGTTTTGTTACCAGATTTAATAATTTTTTTCATTTAAGCTGTCTATACTTTATAGCCATTTGGTAAAGTATAATTATGTGAAAAAAATGAAAACACCTTTTTTCTACTTATCCCTTCAGAATTCATAGACTACTTATGAATACTTTTATTTTTATGGCAATATAGTTATTTATGTAAGTTCAGTAAGAATCTGTCCTCTTGGTAATAGGACACAAGTTGAAATACTGATGGTATTACCTAAGCTTTTACTGGAATGTGAGATAACAGAACTTCAAAAAATGAAAAGATTTGATTTTACAGAGCCAATAAGGCTCTCTTAGAAAATCTGGCTTGGTATCTTGAATACATAATTCTCATAGTTGACTTATAGGTGGGTACAGATTGTGACTTCCTGAAAGGTTCAAACCCTCTGGACATTTTGGGGGCCTCGAGCAGAGAGAAATTCACCCAAACATACAGGTTCTACAGATGAGGTTTAATGATGAGTTTGTGCCTTGGCTTCCTAGCCTCAGGAGACTTTTAAAAGTCTAATCTGAGATTCTTTATTAAAAGCACCAGGAAAGGAAACTTAAAGACAGTTTATGGATTCTATCAGTATTTTTGCTGCACTTAGGTAAATAATCAGGCCAAGTTTAATGAGGCTAAACGTATTTGGTAAAGAAATCAGTCTTAATTTGATTACATTGGGTAGAAATAGGAGTGACTATAGAAAGAAAAGGTTTCAGAAGAAAACTACAGTGCACCTATTATTAGATTCTAACTTGCTGCTTTGAGGGTTTCTAAACTACTTAAAATCTGAGCTAGATTCTGAGCTTCCCAGTTTCCTCCAATATCTGGCTACAACTCTCCAAACTATTATTTTCATTGTTTTCTCCCACCCTCTGGCTTAGAATCATTGAAATCAAAACTGCTCTTTTCCTGAAGCCCCTTGCAAGTTGAAGCTGAGCCAGCTGATAAGACTGCAGAAGGAGAAGCACAGCAACTTATACACAAGCAACTTTCATACCGACTACTCACAAAATTTCACTGGGAATTCTGATGCAAACTAGGAAAATCTGTCAGATTACTGCTGCCTGGCCTTGCACTAGCTGAAGCTGCTTTGAACCCAGTATCTAGAAATCTTCTCATTTTGTTGCCCTTTGGACTTAATGTTGAGTTTATGGTTGTTCTAACCATTTGCCTTTGTTTTTATTTTGTTTCCATGGAAATACTTCTTATTAAATACCTGATAGTTTGTGCCGTATGGAGGCCTAATTGTGGTGGTAGCCCACCAATAAAACCACCTTCTGAAATGAGACACCACCATTAACTGTTCAATTGGATTCTCCTCTTCTTGGGACTGGGAGGCTGGCTCAGTGGCTTACAGTGCAACGCACCAACCCAGTTCTCCCCCCGTGAAAACAGAACAGCCTGGAGAGGTCACTATCTCCCTTCTCTCTCCTTTAGAGAACATCGTTCCTCACAGGTCCTGCCTCATACCTGGGAAGAAGGAATGCCACACAGAGACACCCACCAAAAGGAGTCTGAGCAGCAGGCCCTACTAGGCTCCCCCATCCAACTAGGCTATGACCTTCACTTCACACCTTTTGTCCAATCACATTTCTGCACAAGCTGTCCGTTCTTCACTGAACCTAAGTATAAAATAGACAGTTTTCCCTGTGTCTCTGGGTCTTCATCTCTTTTCAACCCACCTTTTGTGACAGGAGTGTTGACCCTCACGATGAATGAGTAAATGGATCACACCTTTCTGTTCTTACAGAATAAGCAAAGGGAAATTTCAAGAAAATTGCAGAAATGTCAGGACTAGGATCGCCTTCATTTTACAGATGAGGAGACTGAGCCCAGAAAGGTTAAATAATTTTCCCAAAGTCACAGAATTGAGATTCAGATCCAGATCTTTCTGACCACCAAGTTTTTGTGCCTGATCACCGAACGAATCTTACCTGTCTTCCTGCAGCCCCAAAGCCTTTCTCTCTCCGCTGTTCTTTGTGCACACTGTTTCTTATTGCTGGAACAGTTTGCTCCCCACTCGATTTTCCTGGTTAAATTGTCTTTATGTTTTCATTTCTCCATTTAAATGCTTTTTCTTTACATCTCTTCCCCACTGTGTGATTTGCTGCCTCTGTCATAGTCCCCTTTTATGCACTTTTTTTACCCTCTCTTGCTAACCCCTCCTTGTACTGTCTTCCTGATCATTGAATCTATTCCTTGTTCATTACCATTTTTCAAGGCTTTGGCTTATGGTAGAAATTCAATCCAAAGGTGGCTTCTGTTCTAGTGTTGATACTCGAGGAGAACGATGGTACCTGGGGAGGCAAAGCACAAGTGGGTTAGGGGGAGAAGGGAAGGATGGGTTTCATTCCAGGGCTCCTGACAGGACCTGAATGAAGGCCCACAAGGTCAGTGTCCATCCCTCCAGTGCAATCCACTTGCTGTTTTAGCGTTTACTGCAATCTGCTGTAGGAGGGCTACTTAGTCCATGATTTTTTAAAAAATGCTCTGAAAGGTAGCATTGTGTGTCTCTGGAAGGCAAGCCTAGACATGTGGTAGGAGTTAAAGAAATGTGGAATTACAAAGAAGAATCCCTCCCACGGGTGTCTAAAAATTATGTTCCCAGCAGCTTTAGGTATCACAGTTGAACAGGCAGCAAAGTATTTGATTAACTCACTGGCACTATCTCCAAGGTGTGGGTGTCTGGGAAATGTTCACGCACAGAGCTCCTTCCAGACGAGCTGCCGGACACTGCCCTTCAGCTGGCCGTGTACATGGCTAAAGGCACGCGCTTAATGCCCTGCCCCTCCCAGGGTTACAATAGCTGTGCTGTGACCATTTTGTTTTTGGCATTTAAGAACAGGATAATGAGATTTAAAACTAACTTGAAATAGAATTTCTGGATGTGCCGGAATGGGCAACACGGCCCACCCCAGCCCCGTGATGCTCTACGTCCTGCTTTCTCCTAAAGGTTTTCAGAGATTCTTTCTTGTCTGCATTTTCCCTCCTGTATTTCTGGGACGTGGTGAATCAGACGTGGTTCATTTAGGTGGCAGAGTTAGTCACAGTGTGATATGGAAGTTGGTGAAGGCGTGTACGGTAGGATCTTCAGCAACAATGGGATAAGGATGGGTTTACCCAGTGTCTTTCTCACTCTGTCCCCGTCCTGCTCCAGGTCAGAAACACTCTTTAAATCAAGTGATTCTCAAGATTAAATGAAAGAGCTTTCAGTCCCAGGTTTCAGAAGAAGAGAACCCAGGCGATAGGGAATCTGAGTCTTCAAATGTGGACAGCTATTCCCTTTACCTTACTCGAATCCATAGATTTATTGGTGACTCAGTTTCTCCATTGGATTTGGTAATAATGGTAATTAACAGTTTTAGATTATAGGAATACCCAACAGGGTTATTTACTTGTCAAATATCACAAAAGGATAAAAATCCTAAAGAAAGTATGTGAAAAATTCTTGAAGATACCGGCCTGGGGAAAGATTTTATGAAGAAGACTTCAGTGGCAATTGCAACAAAAACAAATAAATGGGACTTAGTTAAGCTAAAAAGTTTCTGGACAAGACAATTAAAGCAAATAGACACCTTCCAGAATGGCAAAAGACATTTGCATGTTATGAATCTGACAAAGGGTTGGTAATTAGGATCTACAGAGACCCCAATTTAATAACAAGAATGCAGCAAGCAATCCCATCACCACTTCACAAGAGAGATGAACAGAACCTTCTCTGAGGAAGACAGACGAATGGCCAGCAAGTATGTGACAACATGCTCATCCTCCCTAATCATCCAAGGAAGGCGAGTCTAAACCGCTCCGAAATACCACCTAACCCCGGTGACAACAGCACACGTCACAGACCCCAAAGCGGCAGATGCTGGCGTGGACGTGGAGAGAGGGAACACTTTTACATTGTTGGTGGGACTCTTTGGAAAGAAGTGTGGAGAATCCTCAAAGAATTCAAAATAGACCTTCCATTTGATCCTGCAATCCCATTACTAGGCATCTACCTAGAAGAAAAAAAATCATTTTATCATAAGGACATTTGCACTAGGTTGTTTATCGGGGCTCAATTTATAGTCATTAAGATGTGGAATCGGCTCGGCGCCTGTGGCTCAGCGGGCTACGGCGCCAGCCACTTACACCTGAGCTGGCGGGTTTGAATCCAGCCCGGGCCGCCAAACAACAATGACGGCTGCAACCAAAAAATGGCCGGGCGTTGTGGCGGGCGCCTGTGGTCCCAGCTACTTGGGAGGCGGAGGCAAGAGACTCGCTTCAGCCCAGGAATTGGAGGTTGCTGTGAGCTGTGATGTCACAGCACTCTATCCAGGGTGACAGCTTGAGGTTCTGTCTCAAAAAAAAAAAAAAGATGTGGAATCAACCCAAGAGCCCATCAACTCATGAATGAATTAATAAACTATAGTCTATGTATCCATGGAATACTATTCAGCCACAAAAACACATGGAGACTGTTCATCTTTTGTATTAACCTGGATGAAGTTGAAACACATTCTCTTTAGCAAAGTATCAAAAGAATGGAAAAGCCAATATGAAGCCAGTAGATAAACTCATACACGCTCATACAAGAGGGAGAAACTCAATTAAATTCACTCGGGGAGGAGGGGGCAGGGCTGGTGTCCCCTGTCTAATGGGCACAGTGCAGGGTACATGGTACACCTCCGGGGGGAGGGGCGCAGCCACACCAGGGACCTTCCCTGACAAAGGAAACATTGTAACTAATGGTTGGCGCCCTCCCATTAATCTGAAAACAAATAAATAAACAAATGTAAGTAGCAGTTAACCGGAGAAAAGTAGGAATTTGGGTAAGGGAAAGGTTAGTTGTCTACAGAGTATACAAAAGGAGTAAATGTTCACAGGGTGTTGAAATAATTTTTTTTTTATTTTTTAATGGCACATACGAAATGATGTTGCAGTTAACACCTGCGAGCGGTTCGTTTCGTCTGGTTTAGCAACTAAGTTCCCATATAAAGGTCTGAAATGCAATTTGCACCTTCCATTCCGCTGCCCAGGCCTTAGCCCTGAAAGTTGCTGCGATCACCAAGCGCCTCCGCGGTCGCACGGTGGCTGGAGCGGGCGTCCCTCCGGGGGCCTGGCGGCCGCTGAGCGGGAAACCAGGGGGGCTGCGCCGCACGGGGGCGCGCCGCGGGCCGGGGGCGCCCGAACGCCGCGCAGTGTCCCCAGGCGGGCTCCCCGCGGTCCCCAGCGGGGCGGGCTGGACCGGCCGCGCGCTGAATCCCTCTGGACGCTCCTCCCGCCGTCCCGGTGACATGCGTCCTCTCTCCCTGTCAAGACGCTGCAATCCGCACTTGCCCGCCGGGCTGGCTTTAGCTCAGCGGTTCCTTCGCCTCAACAGTGAAACCGTCACTCAAGGCACCGGCTCTGCCGGTTCGAGCCCCGCGGGCGCTTTCCAGCCCCTTTTGCTGCCGGTTCGAGCCCCGCGGGCGCTCTCCAGCCCCTTTTGCTGCGGGTTCGAGCCCCGCGGGCGCTCCCAGCCCCTTTTGCTGCGGGTTCGAGCCCCGCGGGCGCTCCCAGCCCCTTTTGCTGCCGCATGTTTTCCGCCGCGGTCAGCTCCGTCCCGAGATGAGCGAAGGACCTGGTTCCAAAACTGCATGGGAAGCGCGGACAGATGAGCAGGGAGCGTCCTGCAGGTCTAGAAGCTGAGGGAGTGCTCTCCAACAAACAAAAATCATGTACAAAACTCCTCTTAACTTTTTAAATTAAAAACAAAAATTCAGTCAACTGGTAGTGGGCGACAGGAACCCTTTGTCAGTGACAAATCCGTGTTGGTGACTAGGTAATGGCGCTGAGGCAGGAGTTGGCACAGTCTGGCTCTGCAGGGCCGCCGAGGAAGTATCGAGGGTTCGAGACCCCCGTGAGCTGCGCCGCGGCCGGGCAGTTCTGCTGGGTTTGACAGAAAGCAGAGAAGGCGACGCGCGGAGGAGCGAGTGCGGCTGCGCCCCCCAAAGACCTTCGCAGAAGCAGCTGAGCACCTGGCCGCTGCGGTCGGCCCTGTCTGCAGGGACCGGGGCCGGCGACACAGACGCTGCGCTTCCCACCCCGCGGGGCACACCTGCTGCCCGGCAGGGTCACCGCCCCGGCGCGCTGCTCTGGCCGGGAAATGTGGGGGCGCGGCGGCGGGTGTTTTAGGATGGTGATGGCAGGTGTTTTAGGATGGTGATGGCAGGTGTTTTAGGATGGTGGTGGCAGGTGTTTTAGGATGGCGGCGGCGGGTGTTTTAGGATGGTGGTGTATTTTGGCTGCGAGCACCTGCTCTGGACAAAGCTGGGGTCGGAGTCCCGATCAGTCGCTGCCGAGCTGGGAGAACTCGGGCAGACAGCTGCCCTCTGAGTGCACCCAGTCTGCTCAGGAAGATGGTGGCAGGTGCTTCACAAACAAAGGGCCCTTCAAAAATGCTGGAATAAATACTGTTGTTGATACCATCACCTTCCCTCCCTGTAAATGGGGCCAGGCTCCAGGACGATTCTGAGGACTAAGTAGGGCAGCTCATGCAGGGCTTATGGCCCAGTGCTTAATGCAGGGAATGCTTAATAACGGCTATTATTCAGAGCCCCATTTTACATACAAAGGACGTTTAAAATGCTCAAATCGTTTTACCAAAGCTTTCCAGGGAGGAATAGCAGAAGTGGGACTGATCCAGTCCTCTGCACTCGGGAGCTCTTTCTGTGCACCCCGAAACTACCCAAAGGACAACCAGAATCCTTGAAAAGGTACAAAGTGAAACTCAGAAACTGTGAGGGTGGCACATACACAGACTCACTGCTCACTTTCATTTCATTTGTTGGTTTATTTGTTTACTTAGTTTTAGTCGTATATTTCTCTAAAGTATCTTGATGTGAAACATTTTTCTTAAGAGGTCAGCCAGGACTTGGCTTGGTGCTGGGAATGGAGCACAGGCTTGTGAACTGTTAGGGAGAGGTTTCTCACATTGCCTTTCCTACTAGATGGTTTTACGCGTTGTGAAACGGACACCACGGCCCGATGCCTGTGTTTATTCCATAGCGACATCACCTTGGCCCGAGCTGAGCGGAGAAAGCGGTGGACACACAAACCAAAGTGGGGGAGGCCGCAGGCCTGTGACTTACCTGCTCAGAAACCGATTCTCTCTCTCTGCCCTTCGTGCTCTCTCTTTTCTCTTCCCTCTCCCTCCCTCCCTTCCTCTCTCTCTCTCTCTGGAAAGTTTACCTAGAGACCCAGAAGAAAGTTGCCAGTTTTCTGTGGCACACAGACATTCTCAGTCAGGTAGACTTAGGCACAGAGAGGCCAATACAAGCCGAGTGAATTATTGGTAAATAGGATGGTGGTCAGTAGAGCGAAACAGAGCCACCCTGACAAGCCCCGAGGAGGAGCACAGTCCCCGCTCAGTCTCCGCTGGGTCCTGTTCTCGTAGGAGAAGCCACAGGGCAGCCTTGACCACAGGCCCTGGGCTAATTGAGCTGGCTTTGTCCGAGAGGCACTGCCAGTGGGACAGACATTGGGACTATTTTCCATCCTTGCTACTAAACATGGCTGAAAGGGAAGAAAAGACAGAAACACCCGTACCTTTAAGTCTGTGTGAAAGCACAAACCCCAGCACAAGTGAGGGCTGACGAATGGTCACCGGCAGTTCCTGGGGAGAGCTACCAATGTCGCTGCTCGGGTTGTTTTTTTCAGCTAGAGCCTTAGGTGATTTTCCACTCATGTCACTCTCATGATCACACTCAGTGTGACTGCACACTAGGCGTTCCCGAATAATAAGTAAGTGGCAGGAGAAGGCTCTTCAAGTGCTGCTTTAGTTCTGATTGGGTTACCAGTAAGCCCACTTGGAACACTTTCAGTTCTTGAAACAGTCCCTGTTTGATAACTCAACTCATTTAAGGTTACTTCTCCTACTGCCTAAGATGATCTTTTTCCTGAGATGATTGACATTTTCCCCCTTTGCTTACTCCTAAATTCCCTCTCAGCTCCTCCTTTCCCTGTCATGTTCACATCCAGAGCGATTACTATCAGTCTCACTGCCTCCAACAGCCCCTCGTTTCCCCCAGGGATCTAAGATTATTAGAAAGCTAAAAGGAGTTGCTTCCCATATGGAGGGTCAGGATGCAACTTTGTTTCACAGACCTTCCTACGGTCAATCTTTGATTGCTGCTGACTGGGGGGAAAATGCTTTCTCCCAGTACAAGTTGGTGCTCTACTTGGTGACGTGGTCCCTGGTTTATAATTTAGAAAAGAAAATGGTAACACACAAGGTATTTGTTGATGTTTTGCTGAAAGGAGCAGCATACTAGAAGGATGATCCCATAGGAAGTTCCAGGAGATGCTTTAATGATAGTGGGTGGTCCAGCACAGGTGCAAGTGAGGCTGCGAGAAAGCCGGCGGGTCAGTGCTGAATGTCTTCTTGAAGGCTCTTTTGTTTTACACATATGCAGTTACATCCAAAGTAATAAAGCAAAAGTTCCAAAGGCAGTTCAAGTTCAGTATTCATTTCACACTTAACGTGTCGGGATTGTACAAGTTCTTAAGGGTACGTCAAATGAATAAGTTAACAAGTGCCCTTGAGAATCCCAGTCACGATTCTAGAGAGACTTAACAGGCAAATATACCAGTTGTTATGGCATAATGTGAAAAGCTTTGGGAGGGAACCATGTGGATGAGACTCCAGGAGTTCAGAGGGAGAAGCCACGTCCTGCCGTGCAGCGTGGCAGGCCAGGGAAAGGCTTCAGAGAGGAGAAGGCACTAAGAGGCTCGTGAAGAAGGAATAGGAATTGAGACAGAGCAGAAAGGGAAAGGTACTGCAGGCAGAAAGCGCGGAAGGGAAGGGTTGACAGGAAAAGGAGCCTAAGGAGAAATGCCAGGAACACTTTGAGATCAGTTCCTGGTGACCACATACTGTAGTTTGGTGGCTGTGGCTGAACCACTCAAACACTCCTAGCTACCCAATCCCTTCCCCCACACCATTAGGCTAACATTTTAAGTGGAATCCTATTCTAAATCAGCAGCTGATAGACACATTAGTGATGGGGAGGAAATTATCTCCGAGACATCTCTTCTTAAGTCATGAGAAGGTTGCCGCCCCCTCCCCAGGGGCACCCACAGCCTCCCTGCCCCCAACTCAAGCTGGCACCAAGCTAAGCAGGCTGTGATTGGCTTGAATGAGATGCACTTTTGCAAATATCATTCCCATGAGTAATTCTTCACTCTAGAAGAAGAAATCAAACTTAAAGTAGGAGGAGATGAGAAGGAAAAGGCCCAGGGGAAGGTGCAAATGAGCACATCCATATATATTAAAAAAAAAAAAAAGATAAAAAGCAAAGACTTTGCAGAGATGGCACTTTCAGCATCAACATGGCAGAGAGGAAGGGATTTGTCAATATTGCCTGTGTTTTCTTGATGATACACCTCCTGCCTCTGTGAACAATTCAATAAAATACCAAGCAAGAGCCATTCTGGAGACGACTCGGGCAGGAGAGCTTACAGTAGGTGTTGCGCTTTGCTGCAGTGACTGTGCCTCTTTGATTCCAGCCAAAACAGTCTCCTACTCGCCTGCAGAGAAGGCTGGGGATTCTGGCCATGACTCATGAGGGGGTGGCCAGCCTGGGAGTCTGGGGCTGGCGTGTGCTTGTGTGCCCTTGAGTGCCTGGGGGTTTGTGGGGAAGTCTCCCCCACCTGCCTCCACTTACTTGTCACTTCCCTCCCCCTCTCTCTCTCCATCCCCACGAGTGCACACATGCATCTCAGAAGAGAGGCTGTTTTAGGATTGCTGGAAAAGGCAGAAATCACACACAGACACAGAAGTCTAGGCAAGGATACTGCTGAGAAAGCACACCACACTTGAGAATAACTGAGTGCGAGGAGGAGCCTTCAGAGAAAAAGGAGCTGCAGGTGACCTTCGGCTCTTCCTTTTTCATCTGGTTTTGCTTCAGTGGTTAAAATTCTTCTGAATTTTGGTCATTAGGAGCCTCTGTGGCAGTTTCCGAAAGAACAGAGTAGCCCCATCAAGCAGAATGCCTTCTTCACAGCCCACTGGAATGTCTGGTGTGTTATTTCCTTTTTGGAAGAATGGCGTTACCAAACCAGCTCCTGGGGGCCTGGACCTATTCTGTTCTCTTTGGTCCATGTGTTGGGGAGGAAGTGCGTCACACGGGATTAAGGGTTGATAACACCTACTGATGCAAGTTACGTGCGTGGCCAGGAAGGAGGCAGCAGAATACCAGGGGGTGGCAATTCCCCTCGTCTCCTGCATGTCCACTTTGCAGCCTGTGACTCTCAGCAGTGTGGTGTGCTTTCTCAGACAGGCGTGATCTGCTGGTCTGCAGCCAGTTCTGCAGAAAAGTACAATGCGTGTACACGTGCGCAGAAATCTGGTTCCTCACTCCTGTCAAACTGTGATATTTACATGATCCTTATTTGCTTTATGGAAGAGACCGTTGGCATGCCAAATCAGACTGCCAGGCAAAAATTATGGAAATAACAATAATGGTTATTTAGCATTTGTTTTTGCACTTGGCAGTGTGCTGGGTGCACCTTCTCTTTTAATCTTCCCAATATTCCACAAGTAGATATTTTTATAATGTCGACTGTACTAATCTCAGGGAGGCTGGATGAGTAAGCTCAGGCTAAGGTCTGCTCCTCTCCAGACTCTGTGCTTTTTTACAGCCTTCACAATCCAAGTTTGGAATTGCACTGTGCAACCTACTATCATTTAAAAACAGTCCTATGAAATGTGAGCCAGCAAGATGGGATATTTTATTCATAATGTATGACAAAGCCAGACGTTTAAAATGCTTCAGTATCTGCACTACTTAATTTAGCACGTAATTTTACATTCTCACACATTGTTCTGCTTCTTTTATGAACATCAATCCTTAAGGGAAGGTTGGTTTATCTTTTATTTTTTTAATTTCTTGAAACTTTTCTTTGTATCCTTCTCTGGGCCTAACATAAGAAATCCAGCTACAGCAGAGATGAGGAAATGGGAATGATATTCACATGTGTGTGCTCAACACAGGCTCCTGTGCAGTCACATCCTATGTGAGAGGAGTTGTCGAGTTGTAGGATTAGAAGACCACCCTACATAAGCCACACAAAAGCAAGCGTTTAATGGGTTAAAATGGCTTCTGCTAACACAGAAGCAAGAGAGCTGGGCTCCCCCTGAGCATACACAGAGACTATTTTTCTGGAAGTAAAAGTCCATAAAAACAGTGACTCTGAAGTATGCTTCCATTAAGCCCAGGTGGTTAGGGGCTGTCAACCCCACCCCTGGTGATACAGACCAGAGGGTGACTTATGTCTGTACATAATGTCCTGGGGCCTAAAGAACTCTGCTCTGTAGAGAAACAAAGTCATAAATCCATTTTGGGTCAACTAAGTGTGTACTTGAGGGGTTTCATTCACCAGTCTCCCCTTGCAGCTCTTTGTGATCTTTATTTAGATGCTTTGTTCAAAAGCTGATGCATGTCTGAGAAGAATGTAAAAACAGAAAGTATTGTGATGATTTGTAGACTGAATGTTTTTCCACAAGTTAATCTTAGATAGAAGAAGTTAGGTAATGGTAAAAAGCTATATAGATCATAGATTAAGTGTGCACGTGACCACCAGTGTATATAAGGTGGCCCAAAATAAAGATGATTTGCTACAGGCCATCTAGAGAGTGTGTAGTCTGTTTCTTGCATTCCCTAATAATTGAGGCAAAGCTGTTGTTCCTCTCATCTCGGTTCCCGCAACAAGGAATAGATTCTAGAGTCAGTGTTGTGAAACCCATTAGCATTTAAAAACATTCCTATGATTACTTCTTGTCTTTTTCTCAGCATCAAGTTGCCCAGGGAGGCACCTCCTCATTTCCTAGCCATGTGGCATTTGAATGGGATTGGTCTCATCACAGCTCTAGAAGGGGCCATGGTTGACTCAAATTTATCAACTAATTCCACACCCTTGGCTGTTGTCAGTGATTCAGGGATGTCTCAGGACCCCGTCAACCAACAATTTGTGGGCTTTGGTTTGAGGTATAAGAAAAATGCATCCCCTCTTTCCATTGTGTCAAGACCCTTGTGAGGACAGAGAAGGAGAGGAGGGTGATCTTCATCCAACTCACTCAACACAAACCATGCAGAGCTATGAAATGGCGACAAAGACCCAAGTCCCAGGTCATCCCTCACCCAGGACTGGGAACTAATGGTTTCTTTTATTGTTTGGGATAGTTTACATTGGTTTTTCAGTTCCTCACGTCATGAGTGCTACCTGACTTTCCTAGGAAAGTAAAAACCTTGTATGTCATTATATTGGAGGTAGTCAAACAATCTCACAGTAAGACCAACGTGATAGGAGTTTAGAATTCTTTCTTTGTCATTGAAACAGATTGTTGCTTCTTGAATTGGGCAGGAGATGAGGTGCCTGGTTTTAATTTAATGACCACATTACAAAAAATACACTTTTAAAAATTCTTTAGCAATGCCCTGTGAAGTGAGATGCTCACAGTGCATAAGGCAAGTGGGGACTGAGTTTATCCCACCACAGAGCACAGGTTCCTGCACCTGCTTTAGGACATTTTCTTGGTGAGCAAATGTCAGGTAATATATAGTGACACAGACACTATTTAAAATTCTCTCCCCTCTCCCACTGCCAAGTACATGGACTTCGGAAGTCATGTAAGAAAAATAAATATATGTGGACTATGACTCCAGGGTATTATCTAACTTGGCCTCGTGAAATCACTCTAAGGAAACAGTATTTTAATTTTCTACATATGAGGGCATGAGATTCAGGAAAACTTAGTGTTTTTTCCCAACATAATTAAGATCATAACTAAAGTCAGAATATGTATCTGGGCCTGTCAGACACAGGGTACATGACACAAAGAATCAATAAATTCATTCTGATTGATTGAAAAACTCGTGGTCCTTCAATTTAATGAAAGTTATAAATATAATGGCAAAATAATATTACCCCGGAGTCAATGAAACTACTTAAGATGACAGTTGGAAGTTTTGGCCTATTCCCTTGACTAGCTGAGTTTGAACGACTCTACCAAAATAATATTACCCCTGAGTCAATGAAACTGTTTAAGATGACAGTTGGAAGTTTTGGCCTATTCCCTTGACTAGCTGAGTTTGAACCACTATACTTTAGTTTTAGAATCTTGAATCCCTTCAGATCACAGAGTGTATGGGACTGATGTACTGACATGTCTCCCACACCGTTCCACGTGGCAAAAACTGATCATTTCCTGTGAAGCAAAGACAGAAAGCAGTTAGTGGAAATTGTGAGAAATATTGTAATTATTGAAAGAAAAAACTAAAAATAGAAACCACCATTAACATAAAAAAATCCAATTGATCTTTTACTTCTTTTTTAGTTTGAGAAGAGGATAAAATTCAGAAGGAGGCAGAGGCCTGCCAAGGCAACCAGCTCCAGCGTGGAACATGGCACCGTTTGCTCAGCCAGAAAATACAACACAATAGTAGGGTCAGGAGATGCGGCCTGGCGTTAGCTGTTACCCTGCCACTCCCCGCGGGTGGGGGACACTGTCCCTTTCAGTTTGCATATTTGAGGGAGCCAGTGGTGCAAAGGGGAGGGATGGAAGAAGCAGTTACAGAATTCTTTGTCCTTTTCAGAAATGCTGTAGATGATGTGCGCAGAGGGTTACATCTGAGGCCCATGAGCACAGATGTTGACACTCCCAGGATGGTGCATTCTGGCCGGACTCTGCTCCCAGCTCTGAGAGCCTCCCCCCCAGCAGAGTTTCTTTTCGTCTTTTCCTTATTGGCAGAGTGGAGAGAAGGGACTAACATTTATTGAGGGTGTATAATACACTAGTCTTTTCATGGTGACTTCAACATCTCTTTGAGATAGACTTTCATTTTACAGAGATAAACAAACATTTGGACATTTTTAAGAGGTGTGCCAAAAGTGATTCAATGCTCTGGCGAAAGGATGTCCTATTCAATAAATAGTTCTGGGAAAGCTGGATAGCCACAGGCAGAAGAGTAAAACTGGATCCTTGTCTTTCACAATATACAAAAACTAACTCTCGACGAATTAAAGGCTTAAAGGAAGACCAGAAACCATAAAATATCTAGAAGAAAATATAAGAAAAACTCTTCTAGACATTGGCCTCAGCAAATAATTTACAAGAAAAACCTCAAAAGCAAATATAAATAAATAGAATTTAATTAAACTACAAAGTTTCTGCATAGCAAAGGAAGTAATCAATAGAGTAAAAGACAACCTACAGAATGGGGGAAAATACTTGTAAACTGCACACCCAAGAGGGCTTATCTCCAGAATCTACAAAGAACCTAAATAAATAAGCAAGAAAAAGCAAACAACCCCATCAAGAAGTGTGCAAAAGATAGGAGATTTTCTCCAAAAAAGACAAATGAACCACAAACATACAAAAAATGCTCAAGATCACTAATTATCAGGGAAACAAAAAGTAAAACCACAGTGAGATACCGCCTTACTTTCGTCGGAACTGTCATTATGAAAAAGTCAGGAAACAATAGATGTTGGTGCAATTGCAGCAAAAAGGGAACACTTACACAGCGCTGGAGGGAATGTAAACTCGTACAGCTGCTGTAGGAAACAGTGTGGCGATTCCTCAAAGAACTACAAGTAGACCTAACATTTGATTCAGCAATCCCACTACTGAGAAAAGGAGTCATGGTATCAGAAGGACACCTGCCCCAGATTGCTCATGGCAGCACCGTCACAGTTGCAAAGACAGGAACCAACCTGTGTGCCAGTCAGCTGATGAATGGATAAAGCAACTGTGCTGAGTGGCTAGGAGCACTACTCAACCATAGAAAGTATGAAATCCTGTCTTTTGAAGCCATTAGGATGGAACTGGAGGCCATTATCCTAAGTGAAACATCTCAAGAATGGACGAGAAACCCCACACGTTCTCACTTGTAAGTGGGAGCTAAACAAGGGATCCACTTGGTCATAAGAGATGTAACGGGCATTGAAAACCAAGAAGGGGCGGTGGGAAGATTGGGGATACAATCTACCTACTGAGACCGAGCACACACTGCGGTGATGGGGCATGAGGTCCTGTCATCATCTATAGAACAGAAAACACTGTCACTCCCTAATGTTTTAAATAAATAAATAAATAAGAAAATACATACATAAATAAATAGATGTGAGCAGGAGCTGTCTGAAGCTTTCACTAAATCTAAACCTTGATGGATGGGAGAAATTTTCAACAGATTTGTTTTTCATTAAAGAAATTGTTACTAGTTCTCTATACCTTCCTTTGGGTTCCTCTGCTGGACTTTACTCTTCTTTCCCGGAGTCACATGTGCTTTACAGCCTCACCGCTGAGTGCATGACGCCCTGAGAGCAGTGCAATGCAGGCGTGTTCAGACCGTGGGCATCAGGCAGGCCCCGGGGTTGTTACCGGATCTTCACTACATGGTCTTGGAAAGTTACTTAACCACTGTCAACCTTCATCTTTTTTTCTCCTTGTCCATAAAAAAAGGGATAATGACCCTTTGTAAGGTTGTTCTAATAATTGCATAAAGCCCATTAACTTTCAGTCCTCCATGTCCACCTTCCTTCTATGGTTAAGTTTGGCAAAGGGGTCGGAATCAGGCAGTCATTAGACAAACTTTCTAATCACCTAACATGCTCCATCCCACCTGCTCCATCCTGGGTCACCATCCTAGTTGAGCACCCTTCAACATTCTCTTGTCCTTTCTTGCTTTTAGAAGCTGGTTTTTCAATTCTTTCTAGTGATTGTCTATCATAACTGTGCATCAGAATAGTTAATGATGTTTTTAAAAATACACGTCTAGCTAGACCTGACTCCCAGATGTCTGGTGCAGCAGGCCGGGCATCAGAGCAGGGGCACAGGCACACGCCCTCTTTGTAAGCAGCACAGGGGAGTCTGCTGCACGTGGCTGTTTCATGCCCGGTCTTCCAGAATGGCAGCCACAGACCACTCTTGGCAGCAGGTGAAAAGTTGCATTCCAGGTCAGCTCTGTCGAGCCCTCTCTTCTTCCTTCATACCTGTGTTTCCTAAAGTGCTGTCTCTAAACTGTCTGCCTCCATCAGCTCTTGGGGCTCTTTTCTTCTTCCTTCTAGACCTGCCCCTGGATCAGAATCCTCAATTATGGGGCCTCAGGCACCTGTATTGAACACACTTCCCAGGTGATACTTTGTGTCTACTGACGTCTGAAGATTATTGTCAGGGAGATTTCAGAGCAGAGGTACTTTGGAGACAGACGGGAAGGTAGAGTCAACATCTAACTTAGCTTAGGCTCTGTTTGGGGTAGTGGCAAAATAGTCAGCATTCTTTGGGTTCCTTAATTTTGTGTTGCATTGATGAAACCACGTAGATTTGAGTTTATGTGGTATTGGAGGGGACCCAGCATGGGAAGATAAAGCATCAGTCGTTTTTGTAAGTCAGAAGGGAAACTGCTTGAGAAAGTGTGCAATTCAGTGCCCTGGTTTTTGACAGCCTGTCTGGGAAAATGTCAGGCTGCATGCCAGGAAATTGCCAATCTCCCACAAAGGAAAGTACTTTGTGTCTGGGAACTACGGAGGCTTAGGGTGCACTGGGATGTGAGGACTTGAAAGCACTCGGATCTTCCATAAAAGTGCCGAAGCCACACTTACCAGCCTCTGTGTCCACATCAGTCCAATTCTGTCTTTGTCAAAGTCGCTCTAATTAAGTCTCCAATTAATCATGTCTTCCACTGAGATTCCGTCCTGGAGACAGGGCCTACAAATAAAAGTAACTGTGGTTTTATAGATTTCTGTTTTGTTGTGTTTCAAACATATCCTCATTCAAATAAACTACTGTTAATTTAAAAACTTTTGCAAACAAATTCCTCAGACCTATAAAAACATGGGTAAACATAAAATACAGCCATGTGCATGTGTTCAATTTCTGGTTTTTAGTATTTTATGATTTATCAGCCTAGCTTTTTGGCAAACATTATAGTGGTGAGGAGAAGAAACCATCAGGAAAAAAACCAATTACCTGGGCACAGTAGCTTATGCCTGTCATCCTAGCACTCTGGGAGGCCAAGGCGGGCAGGTTGCCTGAGCTCAGGAGTTTGAGACCAGCCTGAGCAAGAGTGAGACCCCGTCTCTACTAAAATTAGAAAAAACTAGCCAGGTGTTGTGGCAGGTGCCTGTAGTCCTGGCTACTCTGCAGGCTGAGGCAAGAGGATCACTTGAGCCCAGGAGTTTGAGGTTGCTGTGAGCTATGACACCACGGCACTCTATCCAGGGCAATTCTGTCTCAAACACACACACACACAAACCTAATAATTATCTTATACTCTCTTAAATTGCTTAAATGTGATTGTACTTTGTACAGTGTTCAGTCACAGCTTTGGATTATTTTCATTGAGAGGTTAGGAAGTTGGAACCCATTTAGGGCAGAGTGGTCCCACATATGCCGGAATTTTAGCCTACAATTTTCTCTAAAGCAGCAAAAATCAAGAAGCATTTTGAGGACAGCCACTTATCTGGACTCTGAAGTGATCTCCGCGTTTTCTTGTTCTTCTTCCCTGGTGTGCTTGTTTCTGCTGTCACTACGCATAGTAGTTCAGGGTCCAGAACTCACATCTCCCGCTGCCTCGTCTGCTGCTCACCCAGCGCACTCTGGGCTCAGTCTCTCATGTACCCCGTGCCCGCTTTCCACTCAGATTCCGTAGGTATGAATCATATCTCCTGCAAACTCTCTAAATCCCCCAGGGTACAGAATAATTTTGTTGCCCCAAAAGGAAATGCCACTAAAATTTTGCATACAAAATCTTTGCTGTAATTTAGAAATAAGGATTCGGAGTGTGCTGAAAAGTTTAAAGCTATGATGGCCTATCTGGAAATAAAAAAAGTAAGAGATAGTATTTGAATTCTAAAAATTGTACTTAACAGGATAGATTTCATGCCCCTTAACACACTCCCGAGATGCCCCTTCATCTAACTGCTGCTGACCTTTGCAGCTCATTTCCATGTGCTGTCACTCACCGTCAGACACTGAATATTCCAACAACACCAAACTGTTTAAATGTCCTAAATAAACAACACTGTGGGATACAAGGAGCAGGTACTCTATCAGAGTCTGGAAGCTGGGCTTGCCCTGCAAACACTGGATCACGGTACGGGCCTCCAAGGTGGGCCTGAGACCGGGAAGACAGGGCTGTGCCTGGACACCCACATCAGAGAACCTGGTGCTGTGAGAGAAGCCACGTGCAGAGCGAGAGGTGGGCAAATCTCCTGCTTCTCTTCTCTTCGGCCTTTCATTCTTCTCCCGGTGCGTCTATCTAGCTCAAACTAGCTGGATGTCAGCTGGCTAGGGAGCCTAAGAAGTATAGTTCTCTGAGATGCAAAGCGGAGCGGGAAGAAGCTGCAGAGCCATTCGTAAAGAAAGCCTCAGATGAATTCCTCAGCCTGTCTGAGGTTCAGCCCAGCCCATGACACTCAGGGTCAAGGACTTGACTTCAATAATTTACCTGGCAGGCGAGTCCAGGAAACACAGGACGTGAGAAACCACTGCAGGGAAGTTAATAAGCAGGTTTCCACTGGGGGTTGTGGGGGTCCGTCATGCTGAGGACCTCTGAGAGATTGCACAGGCAGCACCTCAGATCCCCTGAGGGGCGAGGAAGCCGGTGTGTGTGCGCCCCAATCTCCTTCATCGCTGGTTGAGATGGAGATGGGCCATTACCCGGGTGGCACTTCCAGCCTTCCCTGAGCATGGGCTGAACCTGTTCCTCTGGTCAGAGAAAGTTCCTAGGCAGAAACCAGAAGTGCGTACAGTGAGAAGCTGTCAACACACAGGGAGGGCCAGCGCCCAGGGGCTATGACGGCACCTGCTGCACCCTTGAGACCCAATCGGGCGCTTCGCTTCTGTTCTTCATTTGTCTGTTACGTTTATTTTTACACATCTGTTTCTAATCTAGACTAATCTAATCAAGGCAGAAGCTATATCTTATTCTTTTTTTAGGCCATAGTAGCCCTTAATACATAAATGGTGTCAATTCAGTCTTTCTTAATTCTATCAGACTCGAGTCCTTCCCTTTTATAACAAATAATTTTAAATATCCCATTTATCATCTTGAAATTAAGATAATATGACCTAGTGCTGTGGGCTGAATTGTGTCCTTCTAAAATTCACATGTTGAACCCCTAACTTCCCAGGAGGGGAGGTAATTAAGGTTAAAGGTCAGAAAGGTGGGCTCCTAATCTGACAGGACTGTGGCCTTATAAGGAAAGAAAATCTTTCTGTCTGCTCTCTGTCTCTCTCTCTTTCTGTGTCTGACAGCCAGGAAGGGCGCCGCACCAGAGGGGGACAGAACCTGCACTCCTGTCCCCACCTCCAGGCTCCAGGACTGTGAGAAAAGAAATTTCTGTTACTTCTTGGGGGCAGGACGCAATCATAAGAGGGACTCTACCTACTGAATGCAAATGTGGTAACCTAATTTTTTGTAGCCTCGTATTAACCTGAAATAAAAATAAATACATAAATGAATAGATAAATAAATAAATAAGATATTTCTGTTGTTAAACCACCCCGTCTATGGTATTTTGTTGTGGTAACCCAAGCTACTTAGTACACTTACCTACTCATACTTTTTATGTTTTCTATTTTTATTTTATTTGTTTATTTTATCGTTTGGGATTCATTGTGGGTACAAAGAATAGGTTACATTGGTTGCATTTGTTAGATAAAGGCCCTTTTATAACTGTGTCCTACCTCCAAGAGGTGTGTCAGACAATGTGACCCCCCCCACTTGTTCATTCCCTACCCCTCCCTTAGAAGGGTACTCAGGGAAGCCAGAAGTTCATCTACAGCCTTCACATTAGAACTGAGTATGTGGGATTCTTGCTTCTCCATTCTTGCGATGCTTTGCTAAGAACAATGTGTTCCACTTCCATCTAGGTTAATACAAAAGATGTAAAGTCTCCATTTTTTTTAATGGCTGAATAGCATTCCATGGTATACATATACCACAGCTTGTTAGTCCATTCCTGGGTTGATGGGCATTTAGGCTGTTTCCACATTTTGGTGATTGTAAATTGAGCTGTGATAAACATTCCAGTGCAAATGTCCTTATGATAAAAGGATTTTTTTCCTTCTAGGTAGATGCCCAGTAATGGAATTGCAGGATCAAATGGGAGGTCTAGTTTGAGTTCTTTGAGGATTCTCCATACTTTTTTCCAAAAAGACTGTATTAGTTTGCAGTCCCACCAGCAGTGTAAAAGTGTTTCCTTCTCTCCACATCTAGGCCAGCAGTTGCAGCTTTGAGACTTTGTGACGTGGGCCATTCTCACTGGGGTTAGGTGATAGCTCAAGGTAGTTTTTATTTGCATTTCTCTGATGTTTAGGGATGATGAGCATTTTTTCATATGTCTGTTATCCATTTCTCTTGCCCAGTGATATATGGGATTGTTCGGTCTTTTTTTTTGTTGGTTAATTTGAGGTTTCTATAGATGATAATTATCAAACTTTTGTCTGATTCATAATATGAAAATATTTTTTCCCATTCTGAAGGCTGTTTGTTTTGTTGTTGTTTCCTTAGCTGTGCAAAAGCCTTTCACTTTAATTAAGTTCCATCTGTTTATTTTTGTTGTTCAATTGCCACGGAAGTCTCCATAAAATCTTTCCCAGGCTGATATCTTCAAGTACTTTCCCCACACTTTCTTTGAGGATTTTTATTGTTTCATACTTTAGATTTAAATCCCTTATCCTTCTTGAATAAATTTTTGTAGTGTTGAGAGGTGTGGGTCCAGTTGCAGTCTTTTACATGTGGTTATCCAGTTCTCCCAACACCATTTATTGAATAGGGATTCTTTTCCCCAGTGTATGTTTTGTTTGGTTTATCAAAGATAAGGTGGCTATAAGATGTTAGTTTCATCTCATGGTTTTCTATTCAATTCCAAATGTCAATGTCTCTATTTTTGTGCCAATACCATACTGTTTTGATCACTATGGCCTTGAGGTATAGACTGAAGTCTGGTAGGGTGATATCCTGGCTTTGTCTTTATTATTAAGAATTTCCTTGGCTATATGGGGTTCATTTTGGTTCCATACAAAATGAAAAATTATTTTTTCCAGATGTTGAAAGGTATGATGATAGCATTTTAATGGGGATGGCATTGAATCTGTGGGTTGCTTTGGGAGGTATAGACATTTTAACAATGTTGATACTTTTCAGGCTCAAGCATGGTGTGTTCTTCCATTTGTTGATATCTTCTGCTATTTCTTTTCTCAGGGTTTCATATACTCACACTTTTTAAAATAAAAATTAAATTTAAAAAATCTATATTATATCCTAATTAAAAGAAAAAATAGGAAGCAACCAATTCATAATAAATAATGTAAATTTCATTAGGTGAAGGAACAGACACAGGACACTAAAAGGTGTAATAAGATAAGATGCTTGCACCTCTTTATAAAAGACGGATCTAGTGTCATGAGAAAAAGAAAGTACTCATCCAAATCTTGTTGACTTTTTCCAAAATCGTTATTAATGGAAATATAGACAAACACACATAGACACAATATGTGTCTATGTGTGTTTGTGTATATGTGTTTACATGTGCGTCTGTGTGTGTGTCTGTGTGTGGCGTATAATGTATACGGTGCATGGGTGTGTGTATGTAGACTCAGTCCAACAATACAAATGAAGAATAACATAGCAGTGCTGAATCGGCACCTTAAATTTCATAAGATGGCTGTGGTCTATGAGAGAGTGAACAAATCTTGATAGATAAACAAAGAAAGTACTTTAGTCATTGGCTAACATGATGGCATTTTTTAAAAGTTCTATGTAATTATATGGTATAAAATATACATACATACATTTCTAT
Organism: Perodicticus potto; assembly: GCA_963574655.1. Taxonomy (NCBI): domain Eukaryota; kingdom Metazoa; phylum Chordata; class Mammalia; order Primates; family Lorisidae; genus Perodicticus; species Perodicticus potto. The sequence goes on along the minus strand of CAUYRH010037944.1, from coordinate 29,908 downwards.
TTGTATGTATGTGTAGCCAAATGCTGTACCATTGAGCTACACTCCTAATTTGGGTTGATGTGTAAACAGAGTTAGAATCTAGACTCAGATAGCGTATGGTATTACACACAGATTACTCATCCACGTGTTTCCCCAGAATATTTAATCCTTTCCAGATGTAGAGCAGTCCTCTGAAATGCAGGACAGCCCTGGCCATTGCAAAACGCACAACCTCCCTGGTCATCCTTTCACACTAAATGGTAGCAGGTTCCCTTAATCTTAGTGACAACCAAGTCACTCAAAATTTTAAAACTTCTCTCTGATAATGGGCTGCCCCCGAGAACTACTGTGTTAATTATGTGTTCAATACATCTGTTTCTTGCATGAGTGTGCCCTGAGTATTAAACTGATTGTGAATAGGTGAACAAGAGATTAAAATTATCTAGGAATATAAAAAGTAGAAGTTAACCAGTGTATTAAAAGTCATCTTGGCTCGGCACCTGTAGCTCAGTGTCTAGGGTGCCAGCCACATACACTGGAGCTGGTGGGTTCGAATCTAGCCCAGGCCTGCCAAACAACAATGACAATTACAACCAAAAACTAGCAAGGCATTGTGGTGGGCACCTGTAGTCCCAGCTACTTGGGAGGCTGAGGCAAGAGAATCACTTTAGCCCAAGAGTTTGAGGTTGCTGTGAGCTGTGATGCCACAGCACTCTACCAAGGGTAACATAGTGAGACTCTATCTCAAAAAAAAAAAAAAAAAGAAAGAAAGAAAGAAAAGAAAAACCATGTTGATTGCTGCTTTAAAATAGATATTTAAAACCTGGAGATTTATTAAGATATTTAAAACTGTCCTCCAGAAGAAAATATGAGTAGCCTTTTCAGTTTATCATTTTTATATCAGCTTGGAAAAGGATACAGGTCCCATTAGTATCGGATCTGGGAAAAACACAAAGTCGAGAGGAATAGTTAAAGGGGTATGTCACACCCATCACGGAACAGTACGTAAAAACAAATACAATAAAACTCAAACTCAGAGGGTGAGTATAGCATGAAGATATAGGCTCACTTATACACATGAGGTCATTACCGTCTTAACAAGGAGAGAGATACTGGTTTCACCCATTTTATAATCTTTTTTTAATTACAAAAGATGTCTAGTATTCAAAATAAGCAAGGTTATGTTCCCATTATTTCATATTTATCTATGGTAATACATTTAATTAGGAGTGCTCTACTCTAAGAAGATCACTGTCCAACCCAAGAGCTTTTAGAAAAGATGAATATGGTGAAACATTTAACTTGAAAAATGATGGACAAAATAGGAGATGTGTAGAATAGAGAAGAAAATAAGTTTGGGGAGACACAGTTCACATATGAGCAAATTGAAACTCAGGTTAAGTAACTTGCCCAAGGCAGCACAGCTAATCCTAAGGGCAGTTTAATGTATCAAATACTCATTACCTGGGGAGACTGTACATTACTTACAATCTTCACACAAGCACCCACATTGGTTATGAAAATATAAGCTGAAATAAAAATAACCCGGTAAATTTTAGTAGCTTAACGTGGTAAAAGTTTATTTCTATACATTTGATTGCCCGATGCTCGATCCTATTAAATGATGGTCTTTCCTCCGTGTGGTGATTCTAGAACCCAGGCCTCTTCCACCCCTAAAGGGCTCTTCTGTCCCCTAAAGGGTGTGCAGTTGCACAAATTTCTTCTGAAAGGCTGCCTGGGAAATGGCATCCACGTATTCCATTGGCCGGAAGAACTCCCAAGACAGTACGTAAAACAAGGAGGTGGTGGGGCTGTAGAGGAAAGGAGGCGGAGAGGGCCGGGCAGGTGTCTGCCTGAGAGAGAATTGGACAAGAAAACTCCTCAGCCACGGTCAGCAGGGCGGATTTGTCCCCTTCATTTCACAATGAACAGAGCTACAGCTTGTAAGGATTTGAGGAACTTTCCCAAGTACTCATGACTCAGAAGTGACTGCTCAATTTTCGCCTCACTTTAAAATCTAGCTGTTCTTACACCACACTAAACCATCTCCAGGGACGCTTCCTTTTATTAGATATTACTGCCTTTTTGTTCTTTTTCCTAAATGAGTTCAATCTTTCTATTTTTACTGGCTTTTTGGATAAGCCAGTAGAATCCTAGCTAGTTCTAACTTTTCTTGAATCAAGAGTTACATCTCCTTTCTAAATAAATTTCTCAGTTAGTTCCTTGAGGCATAAGTCCCATGAGTCCTCTGTGAGGAGATTCTCTCTCTCTCTCTCGCTCTCTCTCTCTCGCTCTCTCTCTCTCTCACACACACACACACACACACACTCACACACACACACACCCCGTGCACGCGCGTGCCCTTCACTGACCTTGTCTAACTCACATTTTTCTCCTTTGGGGGAATTCAACTTCTCCTGGCTCCACCTCTCTGATATTTAAATTATTCTGCACAAAATACTGAAGTCACTTATCTTCCAGGCTTTGCTCGGTCTCCTTGGCAACCTCCTTAGCAACAGACTTCTTTAAAAAGGAATCTCAAAAAAAGTTACACAGAACCTTATTCCTTGCACTTATACTAAAAATTGGGGGAAAGAAATCCAACAAAAACTCTCCCCACAATTTAGGCCAACTTCCCTCCCACTCACTGGTTCATCCAACACCCTCTGACTTCTGGACCCGCTTCCGCCCTGCCTGGTACCGACTTCTCCACGTGGTGACGGCAGTGATCTTCACACACAGGTCATTTGCTTCAGTTTCCTACTAACAGTCCTGTCCCCTGTGGCTTCTGCTCCCAGTGTGAGACAGCCCAGCTGTAGATCAGGGTTCCAAAGTCATCCAGAGTCCTCACCTGTGCCTGGACGTCACGTTCTCTGGGCCTCCTCGCCCTCGCTGTCCTGACCGGTCATTCCTCATCTCTCCTTCACAGCTGCTCTCTCGGCCTGGGCTCTGCCCCAGATTTTCATACAATTCATACTTTATCATACTCGATAAGGTATCTTCTCATAATCACTGACTTCTTAATTAATCTGCATTTTTTTTAACAAAAGTTAAAATGCAATCTTTATTTAGAATGTGCTATGCATGTAAATTCCATGAGGGGAGGGACTTCGTCTTCTTTGCTTTATTTCCATCATTTAGCAGTGGGTTGGGGGTGGAGAAATTAAATAACTTAACCATTCAGAGTCTTCACCCATGCATTGGATTTCCTGGAGCAATCTGTTTGTGTGTTTTCTCTTCACAAGTGTAGGTAAATTGATTGGCGTTTATAGAGAACTGGGCCCGATGCCACGAGCATCCTGGAAGCAAGTGTCATGTGTCAGGAATATTTCACCCCAGATTTAGTTTAAAAGCTGAACTGGGATTCTGGAAGGCAATTGGAGCTGACCACAGTTAGTCTGCAGAAGTGGGAAGGGGGCTTTGTTGATGGTTTTATTCCCTGCATACATTTGCCTTCAAGATCATACATAAAACATGTTTGCTGTAATTTTGGGTAAAGTTCAGCATACTGGAGTAGAAGGGAAATTCATCTTTCAGACAGGTGGTATCCAAGATTGTAAAACTGAATACAGGTGACAAAAGAGATGTACTTAAGAGTGGGGGAAGGATCCTTGGTGTCTTTTGGGCCAACCCTGCCTTCCTCCCCCAGACGTGGAGCTTGATAAAGAACATCGGCTGAACATGTGCTTTATGCATGACGGATTATTCCAGAGGAAAGAAATGCAGTGGATAAGTTAATCAAAAGAATCTCCCCCGCCTTGACTTTCCCCCTTAGCTATTTAATTAGCTATTCAAGAGCAGCAGCACTTCTGCCATATCTAAAAATAGATAGAAGCCTGGTCAGGAGAAAAGTAAAGCAACCTGTACTCTTTATATTTCAATAACGGTTCGGATTTGCACATTAGCATCATGGAGCTGATAGGCTTATATATGTTTTTAAATTGTGCATGTATAGTGGAAGAGACGTGCCCAGAGTGTGACTCATTTTCAGAGTGAAGCATTACATTACTTTTGCATGGGGCTTTGTAGTTTGCAAAGCACTTTTATGTAAATAACCAGGCTTTTCCTCCCTGAATACAAATAGGGTCTATTAACATTAAAAACCAATTGTGGCAGCATCTTGCCTCCCTTTGCATGTAAACTGGTACCACCTCTCCCCTGGGTGTTCCTGGGAGTCACCGGGAGGGGCTGGTCGTGCCTCGCAACATGGCACACCAGCTCCTGGTGTCAGACAAGGTCCCTTGTGCGCTCTGTCATCTGTTCCAGCTCTCTGCTCTCCCAACTACTATGAAAACAGCTCATGGTGCCTCTGTTCACCATGACCAGGTGAATGTCCGCACTGACCTTTCAGCCACCTGAGGGGTGCTGTGTGCCCCAGGGAAGTGGAAAGAATGCTTTGCTTTAAACCAATTTTATGCTACGTTTTCCTTTTTTCTTCTTCCACCTAATAGGAAACTAATGCCAAGGACATAGATTTTTTGAGCAGGCCCCCGTCAACTCACAAGGTGTGCTCACAGGAACCCTGGCATGGGGCCCAGGTCAGGCTCAAGTGGGACTCTGTGGTACATGATTTCATTAGGTTTCCATGACAACCATAGCGGTAGTCAGGGCAAGTCATTATTGGTCACACTTAATGTAGTAGAAACTAAAATACAAACGGTTTGTTTATTTTTACATTTTAAAAATAAATGCTAAGAGTGATGGTTAAACTAAGGAATCAGATGCCCCATCTACTGATCTTCACCTGGGTTTTTTCTGGCACTTCTTTATTTAAGAGCAAAGTCTCCTTTTCAATTCTTTGGTGTCAGGACTTCTAATTACCCTTAAATGAGCAGAGCTTCCCAGACACAGTGACTTTTTCATGAATGGAGGACGGGCAGCAGAGACTGCCTGTGAGGACACTAGAGTGACCAGACACAAGGCAGGGCACGTGGGGGATGTAAGCTCCCTGATCTCGTCCGTCTTCGTGGGCAGTCAGCCCGTAGCTAAAACCGAGACTGAACAAACACACACCAATGTGAACTCAGGGGGATTGAGGGACCCCAGGACTGGAGGATGCACAAACCCAAGTGGCTGATGACGTCTCAGAAAAAGGCAGAGGGGACGGCTCGTCAGCTGGGCAAGGGCAGTTTGTGGACCGCTAACTCTGTCCCAATGCAAGGACAGACAGGTGCTGACCTGACCAGAGGTATTTCATGGCTGTAAGAATTTGAAGAGGGAAATAAGAAAACAGAGGAAGGGTGGGTGGGTGGGAGACTGGCAGGTGTCAGTGGAAGCTCAGTGGGAGCAAAGTGTTGCGGCACGAGCAGCTCTGTCCGACGTGTGTGCCTCTGAATGATCAGCTCTGTCCTACGCGGGTGCCTCTGAATGTTCTCTTTGGTTTGAGCTTCCTGTCCAGGTCTGGTGGCAGCTCCAGCTGACAGACACCTGGGCTGGTAATGGTGGGACAGAACTCCGAGTAGGGAACAGCCCAGTAGGGAGACCCAGCCTCATCACAAAGAGGAAAGACTGATGCCAGCTATGGGCTATCCAGAAACCCCTGCTCCTTTGCTTCTCATTCGGCGTAAATACGACTCAAAAAGTTCTGGGATAAAGAATTGTAATCTGAACAGTGACACAGGCTGGTGGCCTGGAGAATTATCTGGACTCTATCACTCTCTTTCTATAACTAATCAGCATTTTCCCACAGTTTGCCCTTGATGGATCTTCTAAAGGTTTTCCATCATCCAGGCTTTCTGGACAGTTGATTCCCTTGGGACAGCAGGGCTCATCACCTTTGTGTGTGTGTGTGAGTTGGTGATGTTAAAGGAAGATATATTCTGATGCTTAAAAATGACAAGGGAGAATTTGTTTAGGACTATTGCAATAAATGCCAAGAATGTCACCACAGGGGAAAGAAACAGGGCTTTACTTCGAATAATTCAAAGACAGTAGAGCATTTATAGTCAGAGAGCAGGGTGGTGGGTAGTGGGAAGAAAATTACTAGGCAGAAATACTACGGGTGGGGGATTCCTGAGAAACTAGCTTCATAAAATAAAGGGTGGGGGATGAGGACTTCTATCAGATATTAAAGATGATGTGTGAAAGGTGGGGGAATTGCCCTGGGGTTTCTGAGTGGGGCAAAGACAGGGCCCAAGGGTGAGGCTTAGGCAGACAGAGGGCTCAGTGGAGTCTGTCTAAACCTTTGCCAAAGGAGAACATCTTTGTCAGTGGGGTGTGGATCGTGTGACCGTGACATCTTTCTCTTGAGATGACTCGTGGGTCTCAGCCTTGACTGAGGTCTGGGAACATTCACACCACTAAGTCCTTAAACCATCTGGATGAAATATTCCACCTCACGACCCCATTGAGTGGCTTTATATCATTTATCTCAGTCATAGAAACAAAGCATTCTAATTTTAAAAACTATGAATGGTGTGATATTTATTTTTAAATTGTGTGTCTTTTTCATATTTTTAAAAACATTTAGACAGGTTTAATAATCTAGTGGAGGTTCACATAAAGGGGGGAAAAATAAGGGCTACTTTTCTTTCCAGATGAGTAAACTGAGATGGGTAAAATGTGTTTCGCCTGAAAACAGCAAAAAGTAGCAGAGGTGGGCATTTAACTCTGCAACCCAGATCCCCAGTTCCCTGTTCTCATCAATAAAACACAGTCAACACCTTGCTCTCTTGCTCTGATTGCTGTGTTAACATGCCCCAATTCTCCCACCAAATCTAAATTGTATTTGTATTTAAATGTAAATTGTATTTAGCATCTCCAGCAGAAGCTTTAAGTTTTAACTCATGTCTAAGAGCTCTGAGGGGAGGTTATTAGAATTCTGTCTTGAGAGCCCAGGACACACGCAGACAACTATCACCTGCGGACAATGACTCATAGATTATCAAGCCTACTTATTTGACGGCTTGAAAATTTTGCTAGCAAAACATTGAAAGTAACAATAAAATCAAAATATGACAAAGGGAAAAGCAGAATGAGTATGCACTTTCCAAATTCAGTTTTTAATATGATACCTTCAGTAGTTAAGTATTTTTATCTAATTTCTGTGTTTTCCAAACCCCATTGGCTCCTGGCGATAGGTTTATACACATATAACGACTGGGACTAATGTCAGGAAACAGTAAAGGCTGAACTTGCACTGTGTCCTGTACCCTCGTGTATGTGCCAGCCATTGACACCAACCGACTCTGGGTTCCTGAGTAAACATGACATCACTACTGAGGTGAAAGATACTGGATATAAAATGGACAGGAAAGGGACATGATGGAATTTCACAGTAATTGAGCATTTTCACCCATGGCCAGGAAATTGAAAATACCACAGCACAGTCAGAAATTTCTGCTCCAATGCAAAGCGTATAGGTAAAGAATAATGCGAAGTTTAGACTTGAATACAGTGGGTTTTTTTTTTTTTCTTTTTTTCAGTTTTTGGCCGGGGCTGGGTTTGAACCCACCACCTCTGGCATATGGGGCTGGCGCCGTACTCCTTTGAGCCACAGGCACCGCCTAGACTTGAAAACAAAGAAACAAATAAGACTTTACAGATTTCACCAACACTTGGTAAAAGAAGCTCTCAACTAGAATAGGGCTAGGCAGGAGTAGAATTTATGTAAAAGTGAAGGTTGAGAGAATCTGTTGTGTGACTTCATATCCTAGGCAAGATTAGTATTTTAAGGAATTTAAGAGGGGGAATGACATAATTTGCATATTCTTAGAACAGCATGGCATGTAATTAGAGGGGGGAAAAGCATTGGGGGTTTTCCTGTACTGTAGATGAGAGATTACCAGATGTCCAATGACGTGGCCAAAAGAAGGGATCTTATTTGAAAAATTAATGAAGAGACGAAATTGATAGGAAATAGGAGACTTCAAGCAGTCTTCCCTAGAACACTGGGTGGGTGGTGACTCAAATTACTGGGACAGAGCACAATAAATCTGCTGAAAAAGAGTTGGGGTATGGACATTTCCTCCGAAGTGGTTGGTTATGGGACATTTCACTTAAGATGACCAGTAGTTAATAGGACACTAACCCCTGGAACTCGATCAGGAAGTCTGGGAGAGATGCTTACAGTACAGTGGCCACTGAGATATAAGATAACAGAGACTTAGCCATAGACCCTGTGGCTTATTAAAAAAAAGAAAAAAGATAACAGAGACTATTCCAAGGGAAGTAGATAGATTAGATCTTGGAAATTCCACTTGTATTAATTAATAACATCTTAGTGAAGCGTGTTTTAAAGTACTAAATATAGTACTAAAACATATAGATACGTATTTTAAATATTAAATTACTACATTTAGTTATATTTAATGTATACTTCATATATATTTAAAAATATATATGCGGTACCCCACAAACGCATTCATAGATAGAGCGCTTGAGCACAGAAAAGGAAACGCTCTGTTCTGAACTCTTTTCTAGTAAGTCGGGAGCATTTTTCTTAATGTTGGTGCATGTCCTCTGAAAGCGGAAGTTGACTTGACTTAGCCTGTATGGCTTCAAAGGTGTAATCAAGAGCAATGAAATAAGAAAGAATGCATTTTATTTTATTTTATTTTAATTTTTTATTTTTTTATTTTCTAATAAATTGAATTATGCCAGATGAGATAGTTTGGTTAGGCAGGAGCAAATTTTCAGGCATTGACATGACGTCTGATGTACTAAGGGCACACGGTAAATATTTGTTAAATGAGTAAGTCAGATCACTTTGCTGAGAGTTGTAAATGATGACATATTAAATGAAGAGCTTTTCAAAATGCCCCTAAAATTGATTTCTGTCCAGTCTTATGAGCCTAACATTTTACACTGAGCAGTTCTCTGGTCCATTTTTTTGAGTCCATTAAGCATAAGGGCTCATCGGAAGGTAAGATTTCTGTATAGAAAGTGGCATAAAGCCGGCTTGTCACCTTCTCTGAGGAAATGGTGTGTCTACACATGTCTGAGCTGCTCCAGTTAAACATAACCTGGAAATCTGATAAAACCTTTGCACACACTATAATTTTTCCAGTATCTCTACTTTCAATATGATTGGTTTCCTTAATATCTTGTGATTTTGTTCTCTTTTCATTACAGTTTCTCTTTTACCATTGTGGTATTCATGTAGAAACGCAGAGCTAAAAATGGCCAGAAAGATCATTGATTAGTCCATTTCCTTGTATTCAGGCAGAATAATGATCAGATAATTTTCAACTAAAGAAGTCATAAAAATTGTCACTGTAACAATTTCATGACTTCTTAGTACCATAATTTATACATCTTATATTTGGAAGTGTGAACTACACAGCAACATGTATTTGGTTGATTTTAAGGACTTCTCCTACCCTAACCTTTCTAGCTTTAATTTTTAATATGGAACTTGAAAGATGTGCGTGACATCTCCTAATCTTTACTGTATATATCATTCCAAAAGTGTTTCCTTTTATCTTCCTTTTCTTACTGATTGCCCAGGGTGTGTTTTTCCCTCATGTTACTCAATGTGAATGCTGCATTTGCTTTTTACCTCCATAACTTCTTCTTTAGTAAGTCTGCAATGGCTCTGCAATGCTTCTGAATTAGAATGATGTTTATCATTTTCAAAAACATGTTTCCTAGTATTCAACCTCACTGGGTTTTTAAAATGCAGTATTAATATGTAAAACATTTTTTTTTTATTTCTGTACAAAATGCTCTTTGTCTTTAAAATGTGGTGCAACCTTATGCTTCTGGATTCATTAGGACGGAATATTAAAAATGTCAACAAGAATAACAAGTGAATGCTTGACACCCCTCCACACACTCTAGTCATTTTAGGGACAAGTTGAATTCTAGTAAAAAAAAGACTAGTTTTTCTAAGCAGATGAGCTAATAAAGAAGCACTAGATTCTTCCATAAAATTGATATTATGGCCAACATATGCAGGTGTTTGCTGTTTTTTTTTTTTTTTAGTTCTGTTTGTACTTCAATATCCTACCTAACATACTAAAGGAAACTGTGCCTTGGTATCCTCGTGTATGTGCCAGCTATTATAGTCTGATGTTGGGATGGGTGTCTTGCTTCTTTTGTCCATATGGAGCCGAGTGTTGAGCAAATAAGTTGTTACCAAGTATTTACTTTGTGCTTGGAACTTTCTTTGTGTTGAAAGGCTGATGCTATCAATTAAGGCTCTAAAGGAAATCTGACCAAACAATGGTACTAAAGAGATTATCGGTCTAGGTTTGACTTAATATGTATTTAACATACATATGTCAAACATTTGCTATATATAGTGTACATGAAGAAAGAAAATTATTAAGTGCATCCCAAAGTGTTAACTGTGGTTTGCGTATGTTATATTATACTATGTATGTTGATATAGTATTGATATTACACATAGATTAAAAACACAGATAGATGATGTGGAGATAGCACATGTAGTATGTTGAGATAGTATTAAATTAAAGAACATCCCACAGTGAACCAGATTTTTTCATTTCTCTTCCAAACCTCTTAATTATCATCAAAGAAAATATTTCAGTTTGATGCCCCTGTATCTTAAGCTCCTCTCTAAACTCACAAATATCTTTAAAAAAAGAAGAAGAAGAAGGGTATCAGTTTAAGAACCCAAGGAATAACAATCTCATTATACTTTAATAATATAATTTTTATTTTGGGGTTTCTTTCTTCCTCATTAGAGCAAAAGACATCATTTTCCTTTAGGATAAATTGGTTTCAGCCACAAACAAAACCAAAAGTTAGTTTAAAGAACTTTAACCATACTAGTGATATGGGTATTATATTGCAAAACCCGGGGATTGTGATGCTCCGAGGCAGGTAGCATTGGAGAGTCAGACCCTTTGCTACTGTGCATGGGGCAAACTGCTGACCATCTCTGTGCTCCTGCTTCTGATCTAAGTGCTGTTTCACACTACTCGCAATGCACACATACGGGGGTAAAGATCATCACCATCCTAAAAGCCCATGCTATTTTACAAACGAGACAGAAGTGGTGGGGATAAGATGCACATGAAAAGATGGGCTTTTAAAAAAGAAATAATTGAGAGTCAGCCTCTTCCTCTAATGCATTTTCCCATCACACATGAGCTTAATGAGTCTATGACCTTGTTTTATGATGCTCTATGCTATGGCTATGCATTGTCAAACTGTATGTCTGTTCCCCTTTTGATCACAAAACCACTGCCTGAGCCACCATACCTGGGGCATTTTCAGACAGCATATGAGGCAACTGTGGACGGTACCTACTATGGGTACCTGTATGTGTCATTTCAGGCCATGATCATACTTCTGAATCATAAAATGGAAAAAAATAAAGAAGGAAGGAAGGAAGGAAGGAAGGAATCAGTGATTTATGTCAGGCCTTCATAAATATTTACTGATTGTGGTTTTCTACTCTACATGATGAGAAATAACAGTTGCATTTTGTCTTTGTTGTAGTGAGAACAAATGGCAGGAACAAAAATCAGGTTCAAACCCCATGATTGCAGACTCTTCTTTCACCTGTAACAGCAGCATGCATGTTCTCAGACAAACACGAAACCCGTGGATTAGTATAACCCAGGGGAACCCCCAGAGTTTTGACCACTTCCCTACACAGACCACCTTAAGCTGACCTAAGTTTCATAGACTGGACACGCAGCACATGTAGTCAGTGGAGTTTGCTTATACTGACCAGCTCTGCATGTTGACCAGCCTGCTCCAGTCTGTTGGGTGGTCAATTTACAGAGGACCGACCGTAGTTAGGAGACTAAGCCGTGTGACCTTTGACTATTCATTAAACCTTTGGAGGCTTGGTTTCCTCAGCTATCAAACAGAAGAGTTAATATTTTCCTTCTTTGTCTTAAAGGTTTGCTTTGAAGGTAAAGGAAAAAGCTATATGAGAATGGGACTTGAAATTCTCACCTACTGTGAAAGTATAAAGCATCATTAGAATCACGTATTACCAGCCTTCCCTTGATGGTGCTGCCTGCCTCCTTCCCTACGCTGCTCTGTAACCCATTTTCTCTCACACTTGTTCTCCAGCATCTATGTTTCCTATTTCCTGATGGATGGAGACTCTAGGTGAGCTGATACGAAGGCATCAGTTATTTGGCAGAGAACCCTCTCCTCTTCCTCCCTCGGCTAAGATGATATCTTAAGATCCTGCTGAAGATTTCCTGCCTTGGGCAGGGCCCATCAACATTATTTCTTCATTAGTTCTCAGGAAGTAGGAGAAACTAAAGTTCAGGAAGGAGAGTTAAGACCCAGGAGGTATCGGGTGAGGTCTCCCTCTTGGCCTTGGACTCTGGTGAGAAAGGGATGAAAGTAGAGGCAAGTGTAAATGAAAAAATTCCCATTCAAATTTCATGACCCAACTCAAGTATCACTTTCCCTCTGTAGCCCCTCCAGATACCCCTAGTCAGATGGATGTATCCCAGACAGTGTGTTTTTATGGCACTTAGATGAAATCTCTGTGATGGCACATATACAGAGGTGTCCAGATATGTATACACATTTTAAGAAAGGAAAAAATCTGTATTAAAATTGTAATATTCAAGTCACATTTGACTTCTGCAATTACAAGAGAGACAAGATACAATATATAAGATAACAAACATTATTGGTATATATTGAGTAATAGAGTTTTAATACAGTAGTTCCCTTCCTTTCTTAAAATGCTTGTACATTTTTTGGCCCCCTCTGCATGTTAGATTGATTTAATGTATTTAGGTCTGCCTTTTGCAAATGACCTCCTAACATAATCTGTCTTACTTATTTCCACCACTTCAGTCCCCTGATCAGTTTCTGTTATAAACACAGTGGGGGAGGAAAAGCACAGGAAAGAAGGGAGAAAGTACAAAAGGGAGGGAAGAAGAGAAGAAGAATGCGCAAATTTTCTCTATCATTTGGAGTGGATGGCTCTGCTTTCATCATCCCTGAATGTAGAGCTCTGATTTTAACCTAGATTTTAGCCCCAAAATATGTAACATGGACATACTCTTTTTCTGGTTGGTAAGATGACTGTAATAACTGTTGGTCAAAATATGTTTCTTCCTTGGGATCCATTTTGATCGCAAGTTTTTCTTTTAGTTATTAAAAAAAATTTCCCCAAGTAATTAGGGTCTATATGGCATGGATAGCATATGTAAATGGCAATCTCAAAATGTTTTAATCAGTTTTTCAGTTGCCTATGGTATTATTTTTGTTCCTAGCTCCAAAATGCCAAAAGAAAAAAAAAAGTAATGCATTTTTTTAAAATTCTAGATGATTTTGTCTTTTGATTTGAGATCTGGACACTCATCTTATTCTTGTACAGCAATTAGAATCAAGCAAATCATTAAGCATCTCTAAGAGGACATTCTATGTGAATTTAAATAGCTTGTTTTTAGTTCACTTTTTACAATGTTAAGTCACTGCACCACACATAGAAAGGCAGTTCTAGGTCAAGTGTTTATCTAAAAAAATTTCTTGATACACTTTTTTTATTGAAATAAAAATTTAACATTTATCTTGTTTCCTTAGGTATCTAACTCTTTTCTAAATCCTGTACAATTATGAAAGAAAAAAGGAAGGAAGAGAGAAATGGAGGGGAAGATCACTTTCCTTAGAGTCTTGAAGCAGCAAAAAAGGGATGTTTTGAAGACAAAGATTTAATGCTAGGAAAAAGTAATTAAAAAATAAAGAAGATGTCACATAAACCTAGAAACACTCAGCAGGCTAAGCAGAGTGCTTGCTTTCCTGCCATGTTCTAGGGAACTTTAAGGAAAGGTCCTGTTTACATTTTTTCGTTTATTGTACGACATTCAACGTCATCTCCCTCCATCACATTTGATGTCTAAAAGTTTATTATTTTCCTCTTGATATTTCAGTAGAGTCTCGTGGAAACCGTTCTTATCAACACTCAATCAGACTTCATCAGAGAGCTAGCATTGTATAAATACTGATATGTCATTGAAGATAGGAACTGGGCATTTTTCATCTTTTCATTTTAGTGCTTAGCAAAGCGGCTGATATGTTCTATACACATAATAAAATATTTGACAAAAAATGCATAAGTGACTAAATGACACATGAAGGAAAAAGGTCAGATTTAAAAGAAAACAAAATTAAATAATACATGAGCCTGAGTATTTAATTTAGTTGAAAATCACAAATGTTTACTATGGGCCTGCCATGGCTAATACACACTGAATCCAACGCTGTAAATCACAGAAAATCTATTCAAGTGTCTGATCCTCAAGGAACTGCTTTAATATCGGCCACATCACGGTGTTTTTAAGCAATCAGTATCAAATTTTGCTTAAATGATATGATTGTTGCATTATGCATTGATTACTAAGCATGCTGTCATTAACCTCACTAAGTTTGTTTTCTGGCTTTTTGTCCATTTTGCAGAAACTCAGAGAAAAATACCTTGCATGTGTAAAAATTACCTCTAGGATGATGTAACTTTTTTTCCCACTGGTACTCATAGAGCTATTATAATTTTAAGTTACATATAGAACTTGAAGTGATTTTATTTTAGTTTGGAAAGGATTAATTTTTCCGTGCCTGGCTACTGAAGAGCCAGGTGTTGAGATGGTCGATCAGGACACTGAGCCAAGCGGAAAGTAACAATCAGGCCTTTCTTCACTGCCTGTGACAAAGCAATGGAGAGGCAGAAATTGGCACCGGCTCCCAGTTCCCCTTTTCTTCCTGCAAAACAGCAGCGGGCGAGGGTCAGATGGTCGGGCACAGACAGGGGGAGAGGGAGTGGGGAGGGGCAGGGCAATGTCTTGCTGCCCAGGAGATCTGAACAAAAGACACCTGCTTTTTTATGGACTGGTGGTTGGAAGGAAGAGATGATGTGTAAAAGTATTGAGTTGAGGTGCAGAAAAATATCTCAGCCAAGACCCCCAGTAAGGAGGTCTCTGAATGAAGGCATCTAGGCAAGGGTGCAGACACACGTATAAACACGAGTACGGCCGGCCCAGGAACAAGGGGTGGTGGTTTGAGTCCTTGACAGTCGTCTCTCCAAAAGGCCACAATGCACCAAGTCTGGTGTGGGAAGTGCGGTTTCTGATCAAGAGGCCTGCCAGGCACCACTTACTAATCGCCTATGTCAGGCTGGAGCCAGGATCTTAACTGACCCCTCATTCTCCCTTAGATCTTCAGCACCAGGGACTAAGTTGTGCTTCTACACCAACACCCTTCCCTGAGCTTCGCCCAACCTGGGATTCTCCAGCATTTGGCTCAAAATCTCTTTCCTTTCTAAGCACTCACCATCTTTCAGACATTTGTCCTTATGGCCAATTACCCACTGCCTTTGTTAACCTTCGTTTCCACTTGATAATGGCCATATGCCACAAACAACAAGATGAAATATTATCCCTACATTCCTTCAGTACTGTCCCAAATCAACATAACTTAAACCTGTCATCTCTGGTCTTCCTTCTTGTCATGCACAAAAAATATTTTCATTCATATCCATATTTTCCAATATTAAATGACTCTTCTCATGGCCAAATGGTAATTTTTTTTTTCCAGTTCAGATACCTGAATTCTGCTACTTCAGTTGCTGAACTCCTCTCCTGCTCCTTGTTCCTACCCAGCCCTCTCTTGGTATTCCAGTACCAAGCCCTGCATCACCCTCACAATTTGCTTTCTCTGCTCTGTTCCCGTTTCTGGGCGACAGCGCTAGCTGTCACCATCAAGCTTGGCTTTCTGGGTATCTGTGCTGTCCAACCACAACTTGGCTGTGGACACTTGCTTGGCAACGCTCCTGTTCATTCCTCACTGGATTTCTGGCTCACTCTCTTCCACAGAGATCCAGGCTTTAGCTTTGCATTGCTCCCCGCCCCCACCTCTCTGTACAGATGATAACTTTCTTTATTTCTTCAGTAAGGTGTGAACTCTTCATCTACTCCCCAGCACCTCCTTGTATATCTTTATCACTCTCTGTAAAAGAAAAAAAATGATTTCTCTCTTTTTCTCTAAAAGTGATGCAGTAGCATCTGCAATATTGTGATACAGCACAATGGTTAAGAGCAGAAACTATTTTGGGGGGGCAATAGGAATTTGCATACTATGTTCACATCTACATTAAAATCTAGTATGACGCAGTCACAGGGTCTGAACTACACTCAGAGTCAAAAGAATTCAGAAAAGCCAAAAGAGAAACAGATATATGGGACAATTATTTTAAAGATGCTGAAATTAGGTTATGAAAGATGGTGAACCATGAAAGAGACAGGAAACAAGTGAGGTGGGCCCTGTAACTACCCTGAGAAAATTTAGTGGCTTGAGAAAATTTCTAGGCTGTAGCTCAGGGAGGAGAAACTCGGATAGAAACCATCTGACTTCCTGAGCTAAAAAGATGACTAGCAAGTTGGGGAAAACCAAGTGACCTAACAGAACATCAGAGCTGCAAGAAGCTGCAGCGATCTCTCCAAGCCTTGGCCTGTGCAGACGCCAAATATGCACATAATGAAGCGACTTGCGGCTGGGGAAGGGATCACTGCATTTGTGCTTGTACGCGACTGGGAATATTTTCTTTTCCCAGCTTAAGGGGAGGGGGGAACTAATTTAAAGGGCATTGGGTAGAGTAATCAAGAAAGTCTTATTTCAGTAGCAAAAAATAATTAGCCCTAGTCCATGCACGGCTCATGGCCCACCTAACCAAGCGTAACATCAAGGGCCAAATGATCAAACTGTTTTCAAGTAACTAATCTACTTGAAACTAAACCACTAAACTCAACACAACACAGCTGAGAAGTAGGAGTACAAAAATACCCAACACTCAGCAAGGTAGAATCCCAAACGTGTGGCCTAACCAAAAGCAGGTGTGCCAAAAAGCAGGGAGCAAACCCCCCACGGGAATGATCAATAAACTGAAGTGGGTCTACAAGGACTCACACACAGGATGTGAAATTCAAAGTTAATAACTACATTCTAGATGTTCAAAACGTTAGGAGACATGAAAGATTTAAAAATGGTCAAACTCTAAGTTATAAAGATGGAAACGACAGCAGCTGCAATGAACAAAATCTGCCAGCCTATTAGACACAGCAGACAGACAATTAGTGAGTTGGAGGCTGTAATGAGAAAGTGTCCAATGGAAGCAAAGGGATACAATAAGCCAAAATAAATGAAAAGAATGTCAATGAGCTGAGGGATAACTGTAGGCTGCCTGACAGAGGTGGAGGGAGGGCAGGAAGCCTGCAGACCCAAGGGACTGTGTGAACCCCAAATCTAACAACCACGAGGAAAACTAAACCGAGACATGGGTAAATTACTAAATGCTTTGGACAAAGAGAGAAATCTTAACCCCAGCCAGACAGGGGGAAAAGATACATTTCATACAATAGAATAAAATTAGGCATGACAGCAGATTTCTCTTTGAAAACAATGCAAGTGAGAGAAAAATAGGAGTGTCTACTAAAGTTTTAAAAGTATGGAAAAAAACCTGTCAAGCTAAAATTTTATGCACAGCACAAATATATTTCAAAAGTAAAGGGAAAATAAAATTAGTTTCAGACATACATAACGAAAGTGAAATAATATTTTACTAATTGATTTACACTAAGAAATATTAAAATCTGGTTCTGCACAAATGAACAAAGACAACTCAAAACGATAAGCACGTGGGCAAATAGACAATTGTTTTCTTATTTTGAAGCCTCTTGAAAAGATACTAACTGATTAAACAAAAAATAATAACAGCACCTTATAGATTTTATTGCATATTCGTCAGTAAAGTCGGGCATTAAGCCACAAGTGGAGGAAAAAGAGGACACTATTCCCGACGGCAGATGTTGGTAAGAGCTGGAGTAACAGGGACTCTCAGTCGCTGCTACTCAGAATGCAAAATGATGTGGCCACTTCGGAAGACAGTTTGAAAGTTTCTTACAAATTAAACCTACTCTTACTGTGTGATGTAGCAGGCATTCTCCTGGAGAACTTACGGCCACACAAAACTGTCACATAGATGTTTATAGCAATTTTACTCATCTTTGCCAAAACTTGGAAGCAACTAGTGTGTCCTTCAGTAGTGAACAGATAAACTGTGGTCCACCGAGATAATGAAATATTACTGAGCATGGAAGAGGAATGACTAGCCAGCCAGGAAAAGACACAAAACCTTACATGCATAGTACTCAGTGAAAGAAGCCAGTCTGATAAAACCATACAGTATATGATTTGAACTAAGTGACATTTTACAAAAGGTAAAACTGTGGAGACGGTAAAAAGACTGTTGAATGTGTAGAGGCTGGGAGGAAGGAGGGTGCGGAGGTAGAGAGCAGAGGATTTTTAGGGACAGCAAAACTACTATGAGTAATACTGTCATAGTGGACACCTGTCACTATGTATTTATCTGAACTCACAGAACACATAGACTGTATCCTGATGCGAACTGTGGGCTTGGGGTGGTGGGGATGTGTTGATACAGGTACCTGTAACAAATGGACCACTCTGGTGGGGGATGCAGGCAGCAGGGGGCGCTATACATGTGCGTGACAGAATCTCTGTTCCTTCTGTTCAACTGTGCTATGAAAATAAAACTGCTCTAAAACATAAGGTCTTTTTTTTTTTAAAAAGTATGTGGTTTTTAAATTTTTAAAAGTATGTGGTTATACTATGTCTGAAGTAGCATAATATCCTTGGAAGTACACTATAATAAGTTAAAGATGTATACAACCGATTTTAATGCAACCGTTTAAGAAGAGTTATAGCTAATAAGACAATGGAAATAATTAAAAGTTTTTAGTGAATCTAAGAGAGAACAGAAAAAAGAAAGAAAAAGAAAACAAGAAAAGGTGGGACAAATAGAAAACAAACAACAGACAAGTGTAACGATGTTGATAATCACATTGGATATAAATGATACTCAACCCCCCAATTTAAAGATATTATTACATTAGATAAAAAATGCCCAATTCAACGTTATGCTGCCTCAGTTTAAATTAAAACATTTTACAGATAATGTTCCAGATAACCTTACTGGTCAAAGTTAGCAAACATGTAAAGAAAAAATAACGCCAATTCAATACAAACTTTCTCCAGAAAATTGAAGAGAGGAAATGTTTTAAAACCAGTTGTATGAGCAAGGCCAACAATAGGTGTTATCCCCGCAGCACATGTGGAGATTGAGTAGATGCACCTCAGATGACCAGGGAAGTCTTCTTTCAAATTCTGTTGATTTTACACATCTGTAAGTTGACAATACAGTGCTGTACCTTGAAATATCAGCCACTATCTTCCCCGTTAGTACCGTAAGAAATGTATTTCTTGTTCCTACTATGAGCAGGAACCAAAGCAATGGCCAGGAAATAAATAAATAAATAGAAAAATGCATCATGAACAGAATGTTAACTGTGGATCCAGTAAATATCTACAATAAACAATTCTAAAATCTTGATTTATTTATCATTTGCTTAGAAGCCTTTTAAAGGTTATTGTAAAAATAATTTTTCTTGATAGGAATTTTGTATATCATTTCTTTCATGCAAGTTACTTCAATTACCATTTAGCTAATGAACCCTTCAATTTCATTTGCATAATGGGTGCCAATTTTAACCCAAGGAATTTATCCTGCTGTGATAAAAGCATCATTGGACTCACCAATAGAGTGATGAGTATTTTGTTTGAAATCAGCATGGACACACCACTGATTATTCAGGCAGACAGACTGGCTTGCCATTGAGGTTTCTACAGCTCTCTCTTTTTGGTTACAGACTCCAGGATTCAAAACCTGTTTGCCTGCACTCAGCTTTCAGGTATAACTGGCAATGAAGTGCTCACTGCCATGGCATCTTCAGACGCTGATCTTCAAACGAGCTATCCCCCTTTCAAATTTAAGGACATTTCAAAATGTTATTATCTGTTGTGTTGACTCTCTCAGATCTCTCTCTTCATTTATAGTTCCAACTTTGTTCTTAAGTTCCAGAGCCATATATTAAATTTTATACTAGACTGAGCTTTAGCGAGGTGTCCTTAGCTAGGCTGGGCTCTGTGCTAAGCACTCTCCATACAGAATGTCACCCTTACCATGCCCTGTGAAGGAGATAATAGCATTCTTATTTAGATATGAGAAAAAAGTAAGACCACAAGTAGATTTCCAATTTCACACAGCTGGATGGAAGGTGGAATTCCAATCTTATTCCTCCTGAGTCCTAAGCCGTTTTATTCTCTCTCCTACTTTGTATTACATCTCAGAACTAATCTGACTTAAAATTGAGCTCTCAGACATGATATTGTTGTTTGAAATGACAACTTTTAAAAAACAGAACACTCCACCCTCCTGAGCTTTTCATATTAATGGAAAATACAATATTCGGTTCAACAACGTCAGGTCAACCCTCTGCATTCTTCCAAGCCAATAATGATCAACCACATGAACTCCTTTTCAGAAGCTCTGTCTGGAGATTTTTCTTAAGTAGAATGTGGCCTGATTGCTTGGGAAATAAAGCAGTAGTTAAGGCGAAGCACAATACTATAGACAATTATTCTGAAACTGAACACTCTCACAGACCACAGCACACCTAACACTTAGCACCAACTCCTACATTACAACTCTGGAAATTCAGAATGATTACAGAGGTGCAAAAAGTTGACCCAGACCTATAAGCTGCTCTTCAGCATCTTAATCTATGTTGTGTATATACAACTAGATGTAAGTATTTTATAAAACTTATAGAGCCTTGAAATATCACTGAGTTTGATCATCACGGTAGAGAGTGAGCATATAAAACCAGGCTGGGATTTGTTGTTTCTTATTAAACTCTGTGAAACCCAGTTTCCTCCTGGAATCGTTTTCTGGATTAAATGTGGTCTGTCAAAATCAAGGATAACAATGTTTCCTGCAGAGGATCACTATTTTATCATTAATTTACATAAATCAATATACCTGATGGAAAGTTAACATCTTTAGAAAATCACAGGAATATGGAAGATTAGATGGCGAGATGCGACTAGTTTCAGCTTTAGTTTCTCTATTCTAGTCCATAGATCTGTGTCTCTAGTTTTGTGCCAGGATCATGCTGTTTTGGTTACTGTAGACTTATTATATCAGATTTGTTTTTACTTCTTAGCATTGCATTGATGATTTACAGTTTTTTCTAGTTCTATATGAAACAAAGTACTGTTTTTTCAAATTCCTCTAAGTATGACATTTGTGCTTTGATGAGGGATTGCATTAACTTTGTAGATCACTTTGGGTAGCATGGAACATTTTAACAATGTTGATTCTTCCCCACCATGAGCATGAAATGTTCTTCCATTTGTTAATGTCTTCTGCTATTTCTTTTTTCATACACTGGGGGAAAGAATCCCTATTTAATAAATGATGCTGGGAGAACAGATGGATCTGAGCCTCTCATCACTTACAAAAATGACTCTTGTTGGATAAAAGGTTTAAATTTAAGACACAAAACAATAAAAATCCTTGAAAAAATTGTGTGGAAAACTCTTGATAAAATCATTCTAGAAAAGAATTTCATGAAGAAGACCCCTGTGGCAATTGCAGAAACACCAAAAATAAATACCACAACTAAAGCAAATAGAAAGCCTCCAGAATGAGAGGAGATCTTTGTATGCTATGAATCTGAGAAAGGGCTGCTACCTCGACTCTACAGAGAACTCAAACCAATCACCAAGAAAAGGGCAAACAGTCCCATTTATAAGTGGGCAAGAAGGATGAACAGAACATTCTCTGAAAAGGACAGATGAATGGCCAACAAACCAGGAAAAAATTTTCACTGTCCCTCATCATCAGAAAAAGGCAATTGAAAACCCCGCTGAGATATCACCTCACCCCAGTGAGAACAGCCCACATCACTAAGTCCCAAAGCTGCAGATGCTGGTGTGGACATGGAGAGAGGGGCACACTTGTAAACTGTTGGTGGGATTGCAAACTCATACGACCTCTATGGAAAGAAGTATGGAGAATCTTCAAAGAGCTAAAAGTAAACTTGCCGTTTGAGCTCACAATCCCACTACTAGCCTCTACTCAGAAGAAATAAAATCATTTTACCATAAGGACATTTGCACTAGAATGTTTATCATTACTCACTTCACAATTGCCAAGATGTGGAATCAACCCAAGTGCCCATCAACACGTGATTGGATTAATAAACTGTGGTCTATGTGTATTAGAAATACTATTCAGCCAAAAAAAGATGAAGAATTTAGGTTTTTTTATTAACCTGAATGGAGTTGAAAGAACATTCTCCTTAGTAAAGTATCACTTTACTAAAAATGGAAAAGCAAGTATCCAATGTACTCAATACCAAAATGAGACCAATAAACAACTACACACTCACATGAGAGAAAAATACAATTAAATTGAAGTGGGGGGCGAGGAGGCAGGGGCGGCGGGAGGCAGACTGCTGAGCTCCCACCTAACGGGCACAGGCTGAGGGTGGACAGTGCACTCCCTGGGCGAAGGGCTCAATTGCAACTTGGAATTTGCCTGACGAATGTGAACAATGTAACCTAATCATCTGTATCCTCATATTTTAATCTTTAATATTCCTTAAAATGAAAAAAAGAGAAATCACAGGAATACATAACATAAGGGAAAACTGCGCTTAAAGAAGAATCAGGAACTTGCCTTAAATTCAGAGCCCCAGTGGTGAGGGCGTTTCGGAAATTTGACATTGTTATACTGATGACGTCCTGGGAAGAGGGTGCAACACTGCTAATATGTTTCATTAAATTGATCCCATCGGACTTAATGGGTGCCTGGGGTCTGGGCGTCCTGTTCCAAGCCTGGTGCTAGTTAAGAAGCCTGTGACATCAGGGTCATTTTGTCCATTTCTCCCTCTGGTAAATCAACTGGACAGTAGACCTATAGTCACTTGCCAAGGATTTCACCTGCGTCAGTTAAAAATGGAAACTGAGTTTATTTGACTCTAATGTACATGTTCATGAGTCTCAGTTTCTTAACTAGTATAACAAGCACTGCAACTCTCAATTTATCTGACTTATGAAGATTATGTGGAACGAAGTATGTAAACTGTGCGCTCATACTCAGGGAAAAAAAGATATTTTTGTTTTATTATTTGTTTTATTATTTCGGAGATTGGTTCCTTTTTCACTCTGCATTCTCAGCATGTCCGCTGTGTTATGTCAGAAATACTCATGGAATGAATAGGAATTAAGTGATGAATGGTGTGAATAGGTCTTCGGAAGACCGCTTACCTCTCATAATAGGTTTTCTTATTTAAACAGGCAAGATCAGCTCTTACATCATCAATGTTCTTGCTTACGTGTTTGCTTCCGAATGACTAGTGTGTGGCAGTGTGAACCATGCTTCACCTTGTATTTTAAAAGCAAGTTATACCAAAGAGTATAGCAGGAACTGAGTAAGCACAAACCACATCTAAACAAGGACGAGAGAAAAATGACCTGTTAATACAGAATAAAATGATATTGTTACTGGAGCAAAATCACCAGTAACACTTGTGTGTTCTTTGATTTTATGAATTAATCCATACAATAATAAGCTTTACAAAAACTTACCACATATGAAAATGTATGTGGAGTGACTGCTCTAATCCAAAGATGAAATGCATCTGTACTGAAGCCAGGAGTGATAAAAAGAAACATTTGGATAAACATAGAGTTGTTTTAATGCAAATAGACACAAGGTTATGCATGCAGAAATTGAAATTCAAAAGTGCTATTATTTTAGAAAATAGGTATTTAAGTCTAACTGACATATTATTAGGATATATTTGCATGTTACTTTTTCTATAAAATACAGGAGCAAAGATACTGAGACTTGTTTTACTTTAAGACCTTGAAATTTACAATGTCATTATATACCTGACAAAAACATAAGTTTTGCAAAATTGCGTAAAACAAAGCAACCATTTTTTTCAGAAAAATGAGCTTATAATGTCTAACTTATGTCCTATTGGTCTTTTTGCCGGGCTTGACAAATTGTTGTAGATTAGCTTGTTCAAAATGTGTATTCACTCCCCTGCCCCCAGCATATTCTTACCTGACACTGTATTTGAACTCTGCCATGAGACTTTCTCTGGCCAATGAAATTTGGGTGAAAGCAATGATGAGACAGTTCTGAGACTGTGACTTAAGATCAGGGTTGTCTGATTTAGCAAATAAAAATACAAGATGCCTGGTTAAATTTGAAATTCAGATGAGCAAGTCACTTTAGCATACGTCTATCCCATGCATTACTGGGACATAAATACTAAGATATATCATTGTTTATCTGAATTTCAAAATTGACCTGGCACTTTCTTAAAGAAGTACATTAGGCTCAGTGCCCGTAGCTTAGTGGTTAGGGCACCATCCATGTACACCCAGGCTGGTGGGTTCAAATCTGCTAAAAACGATGACAAATGCAACAAAAAAATAGCCAGGTATTGTAGTGGGCACCTGTAGTCCCAGCTACTTAGGAGACTGAGGCAAGAGAATCACTTAAGTCCAAGAGTTTGAGGTTGCTGTGAGCTATGATGCCACAACACTCCACCAAGGGTGACATAGTGAGACTCCATCTCAAAAAAAAAAAAAAAAAAAAAAGAAGTACATTAAACGTGCTCTTCTTTGCAGACTTATTTCAAAATTGTCCTTACACGCTCTACGGGGAGCTGAGGTAACGTCTTTGCCTGGTCTTACCTTTATTATCATCATCGCCTCATAATCTTGTCATCATCTGCTTTTGCATTTTCTCCTCGAGCTCTGCTTGAGACACTGGGGCCCCCACAGGTGCTTATTGAAATTTACATGAAATATTGTCTTCAGGAAGAGAAGGGAAGCGTTTGCTCACGTTGCAAATCTTTGGAAATGAGAACATTTATGTTCTCTTTTGACTGTACCAGAAATTCACGTGACGGTCTCCACAGTGAAATTAACCCATATACGGCATTTCTATCCATATAGAGCACTATCACTTTATCAGAATATTAATAAAAATCATATCATTTGTAAAGTGTATGATGTATTTTAATATGTGATTAAAGTGGTTATTTTTAATTTTGTTCAGTGATACTATACATAATTCTCAGGAGACATTTTTGTCTTTTAAGAAAACATCAAATGGCTTGACTATTTATCCTTATGATCTATATTTGATTTCCCTTTGTAAATAAGATTAGGGATGGACAGCTGGATGGGGGTGGGGAGAGACAGAGACTAAGGGTCTGGGAAAAGTTCTAGATGTGCTTGAAGTTGGTTCTCTTAAGAGATTTGTTTGAAAGGTCGTAGCCAGAATTACTAAATCTGTGGCTATTCTCCTAAATCCCCTATTACTTAGGAAAAATAGTTCATCTGGTATTACTCTGATTGGGGATGGCTAATCAATTGAATTAAATAAAACTGCATTGAAAATTCTCCTGTAAGTTTTTTATCTAAAGCCCAAGAGTTACCTTTCAGAGAAATAAAAAGAAGTCTAAATTTGAAAATCTCAATGAACAATAATAATTGTATTTCCAAATGCTTTCTCTACACCCTTTTCTCTGTCCCTCTTTTCCACCATCCTTACCCATATTCTTCTAGCTTTTAAAAAAAATTAGTCTCCCATGCACAGCATCATCAGCAAATGGGGCCAACTCACAGATGGAAAGTTGAAACTTGGGCCAGACGGCTAATGTATTCATCCACTGTCTTCCAGAGTTAGCGGAGTGTGGCCAGCTGGTTTAGCATAATAGGAGACTTATTAATATAACATAGCATCATAATCAGTGAATTAAGATTAAATTTTCTTTCAACAGAAATGAAACTCTACAGTCGCAGTGTTCCACGGGCACTCGGGGTAAGGGCGCAAAGCAGCTTAAATTTAGGATTCCTCAGCACCCAGCAGAAGGGTTTTTACCATGGTAAGCAGAATCTGCACTTGCCTTGTGCTACATTGACAGCTCATTTTCTTCGAAGACCTTTCAATCTGTAGTTTATAATAGCTACATAGGGTACTTTTTAGGGCAGTTGGAAACAGACAAATTATAGTGTTTAAATCTAAACATTTCAAAAGTGACTTGGATGCCAGGATACTACAAGGTAGAAAGTTCAGGATGTGAAATTCACAAGTACCATTTAAAAAAATTTGATTTCACTAAGAGCTCATCAATCTGCCTCAGACGTTACGGTGACTAGGCATGTATCTTAGGCACCATTGTCTAATTACGAGAAGAAGTTGGCTTCCCATCATCCCCAGACATGCTCAGGGAAGTGGAGAATTGAGACGATTCTAAAGCTAAACGGAACAAGTAAACAAAACGCTCAGGCTGAAAATATCTAAATGAGTCCAGCATTTAAGTGGTGTACATAATCTTTTTTCAAATTTCAAATGTATCTCTCTGACCTCACACCAAAATATCGTAAGGTTTGGCCTCCAACAATGCGATATTCATTAATATTAACTCTTTAGGGAAATCGTTAAACGCATAAAGACCTAGAAATGATGTTAGGATGACGGGGTCAGCTGTGATACTAATATTGTTGGTGAATGTCATAAGGAACCCCTATGGGGAAGAGCAGTTAAAGGCAGCATGGTCTCCTTAAGAGCACAGACACCAGGGTTTAAATCCTGACTCCAACAATTCCTTAAGACCAGTAACTCCCATTGTATTTTAAACTCCAGTTAGTTCTGTCTAGGTAGGATAATTATACTACTGCTTCATGGAGTTCTTCATTCTGCTTCACGGAATTCTTGTAAGAATAAAGGATTTAGGGTCTAGGACATAATAAAATTTAATCGGTTATATATGTTGTTATTGCTATAATTATTTGTTAGTAATATTATTATTCAGATTCAGAAAAAATGTATTTAAATTAAAAGTTAAAGTTTTCAGTTGCCCTGACTCAATTTCTTCACATATAAAGGGATAATATTGTCTACCTCACAGATATGCTGTGAGGTTTAAACAAATTCTTTTTCTTTGGCAGTTGTGCTATATTCTAAAGCACCAATGTAATTTCTAATGTAGTATTAAATTGGCAATAGCAATTATTATTAATGCCTCTTTGGGTTTTCATTTCATTTTTTTATTCATGTATAATAGTCATACATATTTGGGGAGTACATGAGATATTTTGAAACTTGTGTACTATGCGTAATGATGAAATCAGGGTAATTGTGGTATCCATTACCTCCAACATTTATCGTTTAATTGTGTTGGGAATATCACAATTCTTCTCTTCTAGTTATTTTAAAATATACAACAAATTATTCTTAACTACATCTCCCCTCTGTATCATTAGATACTAGAACTTACTCTATCAAACTGTGTTTTTGTACCACTTAACCAACTTCTCTTTCTACCCCCATCGCCTTCTCTTTTTATCCTCTATAACCACCGTTCTACTCTCTAACTCCATGAGATCCACTATTTTAGCTTCCACATATGAACGAAGATGTGTAACGTTTGTCTCTCTGCGCCCGGATTATTTCACTTAACCTAACGACCACAAGTTCCATCCCTGATGTTGTAAATGACAGGACGCCATCTTTTCCATGGCTGAATTACATTCCATTTTGTATATATCCCACATGGTTTTAATCCGTTCACCCACTGATGGGCCCTTAGGTTGATTCCATGTCATCGTATTGTGGAGAGTGTCGCAATGAATATGGGAATGTAGGTGGACCTTTGATACACTGGTTGCCTTTGCCCCTGCTGCGTGTACATCCACAACAGCCTCTGAGAACCCGGGTCAATCGCGTCTCTTGGTAGTTGCAGCTGGGGAAGGGGAGGAAGGAAAAGTGTCTGGACTGCATAAAGCTAGCCCTCTAGCTGGCATCTCTGTCCCCTCCCTGGAAGGTTGCTCAGCCAGAATGTCCAGCATCTGGGGTCACGCTGATCCTCCTGGACCTACCAGCCTCCTGTGGCTACTGCAGGCTGGGTCGGCATTGGGAAATTTTTGTGTGGGAGCGAGAAAGGCAAAGCTGGAGGCCTGAAGGCCCTTGGGGAGGACACAGGTGCAGAGGGTGGAGAAGCAGCGTGGGGCCCACTGTCTCGACTTGAGTCTGTGGCAGGGAAGGCTGGCAGGCTGGTGCTTTGTCTTTGAGAAGCTTGCAGGTCACTGTGACAGCAGCTTGTAGGCTCCTTAAGGGTAGGAAGCCTCTCCAGCAGCTCGTGGGCCTGCTGACTGCTGGACAGTGAGGGAGGGAGAGGTGAGGCCATCTGCCCTGTGCCGGGCTCGGAGCCTCGCAGGGGGGTCCTCGGCAGATCTCGTTCCTTCTTGTTCTGCTCCACAACTTCCTCCTGAGAAATTTCTTGCAGGTTCTGACACTTTTCCCTCAGAATTTCACCCGATCTACGATTGCTTGTTTGTTTTTTCCTTTCCCTCTAACATTTGCCTTCTTACCGGACGATCCGGCAGCTGGTGTCTCTGGGCAGCCGTCTCGGTAGTGTCTATTTTTCTTACATACAGAGCAGAATCCTAAGGCCACAAGGAGAGATTCAGACGTCTGTGTGTCCAGGCTCTCTCCATCTAATTAGAAAGTCAAGGGACGCAGTGAGACTAAGAAATAAACTCTCCCGGCCCGGCACAGAGGGTCCACCAGTCATCCCAGCACTTCGGGTGGCTGAGGCCAGAGGACTGCTCGTGGCCAGGAGTTTCAGATCAGCCTGGGCCACACAGCAAGACTCAGTGTCTACAAAATCTAAAAAATATGCCAGGTGTGGGGTGGCACCTGTGGCATAAAGGAGTAGGGCCCCAGCCCCATATGGCAGAGGTGGTGGGTTCAAACCCAGCCCCGGCTAAAAACCACAGCAAAACAAAAACCAAAAAAAACGTGCCAGGTGTGGTGGCACACTGCTGTGTCCCCGATACTCAGGAGGCTGAGGCAAGAGGATCGTTTGGGCTCAGGAGCTCAAGGCTGCGGTGGGCTATCAGCTATCATTGCACTGCTGCATTCCAGCTCAGTAACAGAGCAGGACCCTAGCTCAATCAATCAATCAATAAAAAAGTAAGGAAACGCAAAAAGGAATAAACTATTCAAACATTCAAATATTTTTGATAACTCATATGTATCAATAAAGAAATTAGATCTCCCCCATATATGAATATGTATCTATTTCCAAACTCAACTATATGTTATATTGAGATATTAACATTATAGAACACACACAAAGAGATTAAAAGAATGAAGTAAAATGTTATTAAAGGAATAAAATCTTTTTTACTCTTGCTAAAATATTATTAATACATATGAATTGGATGATTTTTGAAAAAACTATATGATTAAAGTGCCTTATTTATTTTCAATCCCCCTTTTTTTCCTTTTTGAGACTGTCTTACTCTGTCACCCTGGGTAGAGTGCTGTGGCGTCATAGCTCACAGCGACCTCAAACCCCTGGGCTAAAGCGATCCTCTTGCCTCAGCCTCTTGAGTAGCTGGGACTATAGGTGCCCACAATCACACCCAGCTAGCTTTTCTATTTTTAGTAGAGACGTAATCTCGTTGTTGTTCAGGCTGATCCACCCACCTTAGCCTCTCAGACTGCTGGGATTATAGGCATAAGCCACTGTGCCCGGCCTTATTTTTTCTTTCTTTTTTTTTTTTTTACCAGAAAATTATTGTTTTGTTTTTAATTAAGATTTGTCTTTTTTTTTTTTTTTATTGTTGGGGATTCATTGAGGGTATAAGAAACCATGTTACACTGGTTGCATTTGTTGGGTAAAGTCCCTCTTACAATCCTGTTTTGCCCCCAAAAGGTGTGGCACACACCAAGGCCCCAAGACCCCACCCCCCTCTCTCCTTCCCTCTCTCTGCTCTTCCTTTCCCCACCCCTCCCTCATTCTTTCTCTGCTCTCCCCTTCCCTCACCCCCACCATGTCAATAATTGTCATTAATTGTCCTCAGATCAAACTTGAGTACATGGGATTCATGATTCTCCATTCTTGAGATGCAAAGAATAATGTGTTCCACTTCCATGCAGGTTAATACAAAGGCTGTAAAGTCTCCATTTTTTTTAATGGCTGAATAGTATTCCATAGTGTACATATACCATAGTTTGTTAATCCATTCCTGG
>CAUYRH010037943.1:0-50018 GCA_963574655.1 Perodicticus potto | reverse complement strand
AAAAAAAAAAAAAAAAATCGCAAACGACATTTTAATGCCCCCTCACACGTACGCAGGAAGATCATGTCGTCTCCGCTATCCAAGGAGCTTCGGCAGAAGTACAACGTGCGCTCCATGCCCATCCACAAGGACGATGAAGTCCAGGTGGTTTGAGGACACTATAAAGGTCAGCAAGTTGGCAAGGTAGTCCAGGTGTACAGAAAGAAATACGTCATCTACATTGAGTGGGTGCAGCGTGAGAAGGCTAATGGCACAACTGTCCACGTGGGCATTCACCCAAGCAAGGTGGTTATCACCAGGCTAAAACTGGACAAAGATTGGAAAAAAATTCTTGAACGCAAAGCCAATTCTTGACAAGTTGGAAAAGAGAAAGGCAAATACAAGGAAGAACTTATTGAGAAAATGCAGGAATGAATGTAACCTTTTCTGCAGCTATGGTTTAACTAGTTTTTAACCTAATGTGTATTTGGAACTTTTCAAAATGTACCCGAAATATTCCATTTCCTTCCTGTTTTGTTATTGACCTGTGGCTCTATAAATCTACTCTTGCAATTTTGATTAAAAATTTTATGAATAAAAATTGGAAATATTTCTTAATTCCAAATAAAAGCCATCTTGTTATCTGTTAAAAAAATAAATAAATAAATTTCATTTATGTCATGAGTCTTCAAAAAGCAAAAATAGTACTAAAAGGAACTTTTTACCTCCTGTTAAGATGAACTAAAAACCAAATCAACCTTGCTGCCTTAAAATTTCACCAGGAAAAAAAAGAATGCCAAAATCATGCATATTCATAAATCATCTTTGATCTACACACCATGAAGATAAATATTTTGTTCTCAGTAATCAAACTTCAAAACATAGCTTCAAACACAGCTTTATTAGAATGCTTTAAAAAAACTCCTTATAACTAAGTTGATGGAGGCTAAAAAAATACATGAAAAGCACATAAAAATCATTTCTATAGACTGCAAACCTGTTTAAGTAGTTGAAAATACCGATTTCTTAACATATGCCCAAGTCTGGTCCTAGTACAAGGTTCCTTGTAGAAACATGTTACTGGAAAGCTTTATTCTAAATTTAGTTACTGCAATTAAATGTTCTGTTTCTCCTTCCTGTAAGTAGTTATAAAGACCCAATCAGAGCCTTTTCAAGCACATTGATGCTAAAAACATACTATCTGATTGAAGAAATATTTCTAGAATGGAAAACAGTAAAAAGTACAAGTGTTATGCAATTGTCAGTGACAAATAGGGTGAGAGAATGGTTTTGGAATCACTAACATTCAATGTTTCATTCATACTTGTCAACTACTATGACCTGGGAGATGGGTGAGCCACTTTTATCATTCTGTGTCAAAGACAAGCTACCAGAGAACATCTACTTATACGAGATGTTCACACAAGATGGGACAGCAATTATTACATTTTTACAGCTGCTTGAACAAAATGATAGTCCGCCAAATATACTTTGGGAAGGACAAAACTAACATAGCAGAATAACAGCCAATGTTGGCTTTCCTCCTTTGCCAGAACCTGTTAAGAAGGAACCAATTTGTGCCTGTGGCTCAAAGGAGTAGGGCACCGGCCCCATATACCAGAGGTGGCGGGTTCAAACCCAGCCCCAGCCTAAAACTGCAAAAAAAAAAGAGAAAGGATCCAATCCATGTCCCCTAAGTATGCAAAGACTTCTTATAAGATAAAGCTGTGAAGGTACTCCACTCATCCTCCTCTAAGGACCACGCAGAAACTGGTGCTTATGCAACGAAAACTGGTATTCAGAGACACTTGCTGTCTTGAAAGCCATTACTCCATCATCAAATTTCTAGAACCTAAGCTAAGATCTTAGTGATCGTATGAAGGAACAAGTTCATGCAGGGGTATTTTTCTTTCTTTTTTCCCCCACTTACTTTTTATTTGTATATATTCAGGGGATACAAGTGCAATTTTGCTACATTGTTAGACTTCATTGTGGGGAAGTCAGGTCATCACTGAAGCAATGCACGTTGTACCCATCAAGCTAACTCTCATCATCCACCACTCAATCCCCTACCCCTCGGAGTCTCTGTTGGCCTTCATTCTACACTCCATGCAGGATTATTTTTTAAAAACATGCATAAAATAAGGCAATATAAATGAAAAAATATTTGGAAATCATCTGTAAGTTCACACATACTTCAGTTTGTGAGATAACTCCAAGGCAATGGCATTATTACCATAAATTAATAATACTGAAAGGACAGAGCTTCACTTTAATCAGTCACCATTACAGGAAGGAAAACTTGACAACGTGGCAGCTATGTCACAATCAGCACATCTAATACTAGCAAAACAGTTGAAAAATATTTTGTTCCTCCACTAACTTCATTTGATTAAAGTCTGTTTACTGTTACAGATGTGCACTATAGTGACCACAAAAGCAATCTAAGATGACCATACTTAGGAATTAGTGTTCTTGCACTGTAATATCAGCATTTTAAAGTTTTATTACTAAAAATTTTTTTTTTTTTTGAGAAACAGTCTCACTCTGTTGCCCAGGTAGAGTACATACCATTGCTTCAGCCTAGCTCACAGCAACCTCAAACTTCTGAGCTCAAGTGATCCTCCTGCCTCAGCCTCCAGAGCAACTGGGACCACATATGTAAACCACCACACCTGGCTAGTTTTTTCTATTTAAATAGAGAAATACGTATTGAATTGCTCAAGCTGGTCTTGAACTCCTGACCTCAAGCAATCCTATTACCTCAGCCTCCCAGAGTGCTAGGATTACAGGCCACCCCCTGGCCAGGTTACTAAATTTCTAAATAAAACTATAGCAACTGCAATTTTTTCTTATATCCCCAAAATTTATTCTATAATGATGATATAAGGTCTCAGCCTCATATTAACTGCAACACTATTTCATTTGGCCTATTTTTAACTCAAATCTCCTCAAGGTTGGCATCTTAGAACCTGAGTTTGAATTTAAAATGAAATTCTGAATACTTTTTGAATATTTGGTGTGAAATAAAATGAGCTGATCCACTGCTAACATTAAAATTCCACAACTGAGTTAATAAGACTCTTGGACACAGGCCCTAGCAACTCAAAGTGCAGACCTGTTAGCCGCTCAGGTAAATGCCTGGATTTCTCTGTCAAGTGCCATATTTAGAATCTTGCACCCTAAGTTCAGAAGGCAGAATGTCAACCTTCCTCTACAAACATCAAGGAACCATGGTTCTTTATGTGGTGCTTTCATTTATACCTACTTATCTTACTATATCTGACCCTTAATGCAACTAATTAAATATAGGTCCTGCTGAGGAATTTGTTAACAAAGAAGGGACTCTGAGAAGAACTATGGAAGAGAAAGGAAGAAGAAAGTCACAAGGTATGGAGAGGGGAGAAAAGGTTTGAGTGGTCAAGATAATGTTGCTTTTGTAAGCCTCCAAGGAAGCTCATTAACTTATGTTTCAAGTTTTATACTCACCCCTCTCCATACACACAGAGAGACACACATGCATGCACAAAGAAAGGGACCAGTCATTTGATTCCAGGAACCAGGACACTTTTTTCCTAAAGCTTATTACACATTTAGTGGTAAGCTCAGCTTTCCAGCACATAAATCACCCTGTAGGTCAACAGAGGTTCTCTCTGTTTATGATGCTGTCCACACCTTCCACCAGGGGACATCACCAAGCAGTTCCACAAAGCTAAATTTAACAAGCCAAGGGGATCTGTGTTAGAAAGTTGCTTAAAGCAACAGCTGAAGTCACACTGGACACACCTAGTCGCTGAGACATTTTTAGACCTGCCCTCTACTTTCCATTCTTAGCTCCTCCGGGAGAATGCACCAGGACATTTACTCAGGCAAAGGTGGATAGTGTTCAGAGAAAACAGGGAGGAGTACCACACACTGCTGGATATAGTCTCAATGTTACTCTGAATCACTTTAGTCCATCATTAGTGTGATCTTTGTGCTTTCAATCCTCATTGCCCTGTTTCTATTTTTCCTCCAAACATGAATAGAATTCAGTGTTCTAAGACCTCTGTTGCAACTAAATACACAGTAGGGCAACCTAACAGGTGAGACGGGGCAAACCCCAGGAAGCTCCTGGCAAAATGTTTCACAGTTCTAAAGGTAACAACCAAAATCTGCGTCATGTGAAAAATACAGACTAGTTTAGTAACAGAAAAATACCTACAAACAGAGATTATTTTTCATTAAGGAAAAGCTGGTACGTCATGTACATGTAAATTATCATAGGGTCCCCAAGTTCATTGACATTTTCTTAGCCACTAAAATGAGCTCAACTACTATTTCACAGGCCACCCACTCATGTTTTCTTCCCCCTGGTAGCAAACAATTGGTCAAATACTTAACTTCTTCAGGGAAATAAGTAAAAGAAAGTAGTTGACAATGTACTAAAGAATGTGATTTAAACAACAATCTGCCCTTTAAGCTGTCAATCTAGCTTCTCTGCTGAAACTGAAAGATTTGTAAAAAGATCTTTTAAAAACCATCTACCATGATCTATATCTTGCCAAGTCTGTTCACAACTTAGTTTACAGTTAGGAAGAAAGCCAAATTCATCAGCCAATCATGGACACACTGTTCCTGTTACTAATGGTATAACCCAGTTCTTCGTAGCGTGTTTGTGCTACTCCTGGAGACAGTGCCAAAGACCAAAGCAAGCTTACAGTACCTGCCCTGTTATGGTTCACAAGGGTCTGATTATTGCAATATGGAAGAAATTTTTTTCAACAAAAGCAAGTTTGCCTGAAGGAAAATGAGCTGTGTAAACACTAAAATAAATTAGGAATGACATTCCATATGTACAGAAAATGTTTCAAGAACATAGGATTATTCACCAAACCCTTACTGCACGGTATTTGTATGCTAAGTTCTGTGCTGGGCACTTGCACATATTGTCTCTTCATTTTGCATTTCTAAAGGTAATAACCAATTTCTAGGTCATGTGAAAAATACAGATTAGTTTACTAACAGACAAATCATACCTACACCAGAGATTTTTTTCATTAAGGAAAAGCTGGTACATCATATACGTGTAACATTATCACAGGGTCCTCAAGTTCATCGACATTCTCTTAGCCACCAAGATAAGCTCAACTGCTATTTCACAAAGTGAATGAAAGTCACATGGGGATGCCCTTTACTATCTACCACCAGATCCTCCGACCCTCCTTCATCTACATCTTTGTTTCCTCTCCTTTCTTCTAGTTATAGGGAGAGCTGTGCCCTATCCTAAGGCAATCTCTCTGCCAGTATCTATCTCAATGACCTCACTTCATCGATTATTTAGTCTCTCTTCATATTTTCAGCCTATGCCTCTCTATTCTTTTCCACTAGCATGAACAGTATTTACCATCTAAAAACAAAACAAAACAAAACGAAGCAGCAATATATAAACACACACCTTTTTCCCCATCTTCCTAAAAGCAAAACTTGAAAGAATAGCTACACCCACCTCCTGATCACTCCCTCACCCCCTCACCCCCTGCTACTGTTTTCTCCTCCATTCAATGAGCTGCTGGTCACCAACAACCTCCTAATTGCTAACACCAATACCCTCTTACCTGTACTCTTGGGTGCATTTGACACAACTGAATATTCCCTAAATCTTGAAATGCTCTACTCCCCTTTACTTATGAAGCACCATACTCTATTTTCCTCCTCTTTCTGCCTGCTCTTTATAATGCAAGCTCATTCTAAGTAGATCTCCTCTTCCACGAAATTGGCTCTGATCACTCCTGTCTCTCTGGCATCAAGACACACCCATCTGTCAAGCCTGGAGCCTGTTCACATCTGATCACAACCAAGTCCTATGAGTGTCATGAATTCTTCTCTGCTGCCACGATCAGCCCCATTTGCCTCTGACCTGTGTTACTGCTGTGATCTCATTACCTCTTACCCACCCCTCCATCACTTGAGTGTTGATCTTTTAAAAAAGAGAATTTGAGCATGTTTTCCTCTTTATTTTACTCAAAAAATAAAGCAATGACATGGCATGGCAAAGGTTATTAGCTTTTTACCCCAACATCATTTTTTCCTTCCACTTCAGAACCCTGACTCTCAGCTGGGTATATCACCATCCAGAATAAAAGATTGCTTTTCAAGCCTCCCCTGTAACCATTTGTGCCAATGTTCTGATAAACATCATTAAGTAGAAGTGAACCAAAACATTTCCAAGAAGTCCCTGTGAAAGGAAAGGAAGTGTGCCTATCTTCCTTCTTCCTGTTATTTGGAAGTGAGACAGGATGACCTGAGTTCATTCTGGCAGCCATCTGGGACCAAAGGAGACACTAAAAATGGCAGAGCCCAGGTTTCTGATGATCACCAAACTCTGAACTGTCTATTTTATTTTGGAGGGTTTCTCTATCATATGTGACTGAATCTAATCCTAACTGGAAGCCATGATTTTCAAGGTCCTTAATGATTTGACCCTTTTAACCTTCTACTTTTTCCTCTCCTATTGCCCCTGATGCACTGTGCCCCAGGAACATGGAGCGTTGGGCTCTCTAATGTACCACATCATCTCTTACTTGTAAGGCCTTATGCTTTTCTCCCTCACACAACTTCAGTTCACCAACTACACATTCTCATCTTCCTCCACATCTCAGCTCTGACCAACCATTCACAGGCCTTCTGGGCCATCAGGCACACCTGTCAAGATCAAAAATTAACCCTTTTCCAGAGAAGTTCACCACTACCTTCAAAAAACCCCCAAACTTTTTGCATACAACTTACTTCACTACACTGGATATTTCATTCATAGAATATAAAAGTAATCTTTGTAAGACATGTCATGTATTTCCCAGTGAAAATTAATGTGCAAATAAAGTAGAAAATAAACTTTAACTCTCTCCAAACTAAATTTAAAAGCCAATGTTTCTGTTTGGCTTGAATAAGAAGTTGATGCCATGATGTGGTTTGAGATGGCTATATGTACACCATCTTTAATTGCCATTCCATTTTTACTTTTCTTTTAAGCAAGCTCTCACAGCTTGCTCTGTCAGTTAAATGCAAGTTCATGCTAGGAACACCAGAATTCTCCAAGAATTCTAAATGAAAGAGCTGAATGGCTCCTGCTTCTTCAAAAGACTACAAGGCCAGTTTTGCAGACATCTATATCATTCATGCAGGACTGCACCATCTTTGATACAAGGCAGATACACATAGGATGAATTATAGTAATATGTAGGGCTCACCCTCCTTCACAGCAAGACAGGGAGTACTGGCCGGAATCACAGATACTTTACCGGTGTACAGAGCACCAATACTTCTCTTCCAGCACAAGTTTTGCTTGGCTTAGACACTTCTTCATTTTAAAAACGTCTTCAGAAGAGGTTCAGACGTAATTATTCTTTGAGGGCACCAGCACACCATAACGTTCAATGAAAAACAGTAGCTGGCTATGCTACGAAATGTCTGAAATTGCAAGTAAAATGATGCAGCTTCTGTTTCCTCCATGACCTGATTCAAAGAACTACATCAATGGATAGATGGTATCATTTGACAAAAGGCCCTCTCTAAAACCAAAAGCAGCAATATAGTATAACTGCTGAGAGAGAACAGCCTTATGAATAGGCCTTAATGCCAGATTGCCTGGGATCGAATCTTAAGACTCCACCACTTATTATGGCAAGTTATTTAATTGCTCTAAGCCCGTTTTATTTATCTCATTAATTTGTTATGAAGATAAATGAGATAACACATGTAAAGTGCTTAGCAAAGTGCCTGGCCCATGGTAAGCACTCAAATGTCGGTTGATATTATTACTACATCATTGATACAGACACATTCCCTTACCCCCACACTTTAACATTTCTGAAACAGATGCATCATCAACCAATGGGTTCTAACAATTAATTGGTTGCATTTTTTCCCTTATAAATAGTACAGAAAGGGGCAACTTATAATCAATGGCCCAAATTTGATGAGATGTGGTATCAAATTTCTTTCTCTGTTCAAAGTCACAAACCAGCCCAATAATCTCCAAGGCATGGGCTTTACCCAAAGATTCTCTCCACTCACATGTAGCTTTGAGGATATTAAGACAGGGGTCCCAGCCTGAGCATGATCAAGACCCCACTGATAAAATCAGGTATAAGAGCCCAAACAGACCTGCCCCACCCAGGAAACAGGAATGCTGCCAATTGCTGCCCTCCCCAACCCTTCAAATCCCCATTGCTGTCACCCACGTGTGGAATTCCTTTCTTGATTTCACCCCTCCTGCATCCAGGTGGAAATAAAGATCACATTATTTCTACAGGACAGGGATTCCATCTTCCTTTCGTTTCGCACCTGGGACTAATCTTTCATCCTTGGGTCCAGAACCTTTGACCTACCTCTACAAAAAATAGAAAAGTTAGGCAGGCATCATGGTGTACACCTAAGTCCCAGCTACTCAGTAAACTGAGGATTCCTTGAACTCAGGAGTTTGAGGTTGCAGTGAGTTATGATGGCATCACTGCACTCCAACCCTGGAATAGAGCAAGACTGTCTCAAAAACAAAGGCAGGGATCAACAAACATAGTCTGTAGGATAATCAGACCTTCCACCTGTTTCCATAAAGTTACTAGAACATAACCATACTCATTAGTTATATATAGTCTATGGCTATTTTCATGCTACCATGGCTAAACTGAGAAATCATGACAAAGAATATATGGTCTATAAAGCCTGAAATATTTATTGTCTAAGTTCTTTATAGAGGAGATTTGCTAATCTCTGGTTTAACATAGACTTCTGAGAAAAATCCAAGATTTGCTAATAGTTATACCTTTTTAAACCATGCTTTCTCTCCAAAAATTGTTCCTTACTGCCTGAGACCCCTTAGGATGACCAGAGAAATTAGGATCTCCATTAAATTCTGCTATATGTTGGCTTTGTGCTTCCATTGGCAAGAACATTGCCATGTAACAACCCCATAGGCTTCTGGATCTTCTCATATTTGTTAAGGAAAGAAAAATCAAGGATATATGTAGTCAGTAGCACAAATCAAGCAATTTTCAAAGAAACAGAAAGAATACCTGAGATTAAAAAGTTTGTTTACTCATATGGGCTTATCTAGAGTAGTCACATTCATACAGACAGAAAGAAGAATGGTAGCTGCTAGAAGAATGGGGCTTAAGGGAGAGGGGGTAGAAGGGGTTAGGGAGTTCTTTCACAGGTATAAAGTTTCATTTTGCAAGAGGAAAAAGTTCTAAAGACTGGTTGCAAAACAATGTGAATATACTTAACACTACTAAAATGTACACTTAGAAATGGTTAAGTTGGCAAATTTTGTTATGTGTATTACGTAATTTTTTAAATTTTTAAAAATTTTTACAGTCTTTTTATGTTAAGTGTTTATTTCTCTTCATGTCCCTTATCACTACTTCAAATTACATTATATATTTTTTATTGTCTGCTCTTTCACTAGCTTATAAACTAGAAAACAGATCAAGGGAGGGTTTTATCAATATGGTTCTCTATTAATATATAGTTGGTGCTCAAAAATATAGCTGTTGAACCAATAATTAATATGAATGAGAGTACGTATCAGCATATTCTTTCTAGAAAGCAATTAAAAATACATAATGAAAACCTTCAAAAGGTTCATATCCTCTGAATGAAACACCATTTCTGAAAAATACTTTTAATGAAATAATTCAGAGATGCAAAAATTTCTATGTAACTATGTTTACCACAAGGTTTTTATAATAGCAAAAAATTAGAACCAACCTACATGCCAAACTATAGGAGAATCTCCAGAAATGACACGCACTGATATACTTGTACAAAATATATTGTACAAAAAATATTTCCTTCAAGTGATAAAATGGATTGTCTAATTTTCCATCATCAAAAAATTAAGAAAAAACACTTCATCACCAAAGTTTTGTCATTCTTAGTGACAAATGACCAAAGAACTGATCCTATAATGGTCATCAACTGTCTTTGCTATAATTTCACCTAAATTTTGGCAGCCTAATACCAAGGATACTCTGCAAAGCCTTCTCAGCCCACTAAACCCCACATCACACAATGAACACACACCAACCTTTAAATACTTACACCTCCACCCACTATGAAAATGAGGACCCAGTTCTTTTACTACTTATCATAGTCCTCTAAGACAAAGCCTACCCTTATGTCTATCTTGAGTTCAGAAGTACAAAACCTATTATAAACATGCTTAAAGTTTTGGATTAAAGATAAGGCCTATCCTAGGGCTTTCACTACGTGTGATCTAGATAGCCTTCATTAAAACTCATCAAGGAGGACAGCTAAGCATGTTCACAATGGAGGGCATTATGTTTTTTTAATTTCACTGATTTAACAGAGCACAGGCCTCCCACAATGCTGAAATTTAAAGAATTAACTAAGTTTTATCTTGGCAATAAGGAAAATTTGTTAGAGTGGATGAGTTTTCTCAACACAATGAAAACTGCAAAGTAACAACACATCTGATATATGAAATTACAGGGATGATGTAAAACTATGGTTCACAGAATATTTTACTAAAAATATAAATAAAGTATTTAAGTATTCACAATCATAAATGAAAAACATATCAAATTATGTATATTGATAAAAAATGCATAAAATTATTTTATAACCAAAGACAAATAGAAAAAATACGGAAGTTATAGAATTTTTAAAAGAAACATCATCTGTAATCTTAACATAATTCCATTGTTTTTACTGTAGCCAGCATAAAACCTGACATCTAAGAAGTACTTAAGAAATACTTGCTGAATGTGTAAGAACAATAGTAAACATTTATTGACTCTTTATCAGAGTGCTTGGCACAGATGATGCTTTTGTATGTATTCCCAATAATCTTCACAAAATTTCCATAAAGTGGATACCTTTATTATGTCTGGTTTTTTCCTGAAATTTTTTCTAATAGAGATGGGGGTCTAACTATGTTGCCCAGGCTAGAGTGCAGTGGCTATTCATAGGCACAATAGCAGCACACTGTACTACCAACTCCTGGCCTCAAGCAATCCTCCTGCCTCAGCCTCCCCAGCAGCTAGGATTACAGGCATGTGCCACCACACCTGGCTGTATGTCTACTTTTCAGAAGTGAGGAAACTGAAGGCCAGGCGCAGTGGTTCACACCTGTAATCCTAGCACTCTGGGAGGCCAAGGCAGGTGGATTGCCTGAGCTCACAGGTTCAAGACGAGCCTGAGCAAGAGCCAGACTTCATCTCTACTAAAAAAATGGAAAAACAGAGGCAAGAGGATCACTTGAGTCCAAGAGTTGGAGGTTGCTGTGAGCTACGGCGCCACAGCACTCTACCCAAGGTGATAGCTTGAGACTCTGTCTCAAAAAAAAAAAAAAAAGTGAGGAAACTGAAATTTAAAGCACTTAAATACCTGCCCAATGTTACATGGCTAAGAAGAAATCAGGCTAGAGAATTTAAATCTTTGGAATATGTTTTGACCTCACTTCCATATTACTGCCCAACTGGAAAACAGTGTTAAATACACTGAAGGCAGAATGAATTCAGTATGTATATGTGGGTAGCCTTTGTAATGGCAGAATATTTTATTGATTATACTGAATGTAAGATCATTTTTCAGGTAACTACTGTCTAACCATATAATTTCACTATCATGAAATCCACACAAAACACATGACAAATGTATAGAAATTAAACTGCAAGCTAGCCCTCAGAAAGGGTATTAAAAATTAAGAAACGTTAGAGAAAATAAAAAGTAACCATTTATCTAAAAGTAACCAAGAACCATAAAAAAATCCAGATTTCTTGGGTTATTTGGGGCTTTGGATTTAAGAACTTAAAATTAAAGCATAGCCACTCCCTGCCTGCCTCCTAAAAATACATTTCATCTAACTTGCTATAAGGCTTAGGACCTCCCTCTTGTGTTTCCAGCTTCTAAGTTCAGCCAAATGATCCCCCCTAATTGACAATGAGTTTGCAGACATAGCCTCTACTTACCTTGCCTAATCTTATTTCTCACCCATTTCCATTCTAACTCTTCAGTAGTACTATAAAAACTATAGTTCTTGGAGCATCTTCTGTTCTCTCATGCCTTTAGGACTTTGAATACCACATTCTCCAAAACCCAGAATGCTCGTCACTGATTTTTTTTTAGCAAATTTTTACTTATAATTCAAGTCGCAGCTCTGATGTCACCTCTTTATCCTTAACTTGATTAGGACTTGCCCAATTCACAAGCTGCTGCTCCTTCTCCAGTTACACTTGGTACATATACCAAAAACTCATTTATGTAAAACATCTGGACAGGTAGCCAGTTAATTCAAGTATAGAATTGTGAAAAAGTTTTACATAAACTAACCATTTTAACTTTTTACAAATAAATGTATTCACTTGGGTCTTTTCCTTAGGTATGGTATGAATCTTCTTTGTTGTTGTTTGTAAATCACAGCAACAATATATATTCTGTAATTTCTAGGTGCAGTTTCTTCAAGTAGACCAAAAGCTTAGACATCTTTGAAACAATCTGCATGTAAAAGAATCATTCTGGACTCACACAATTTTTCCAGTCTTTCATAGTTGTCTTACCAACACCAAACTCAATTTTTGCTACTCCTTTTTTCTATCTAATTTTCCCAAAGTGTTCAATTCAGTTTTCATAGAAATAACTTTTTTATACCTATTTCACTGGTTTATGTAGGATTTAGTTACATACGTCATTATAACAAAGATAACTGGCACAGATTTGAGAATACAATTGACTTTCAGTAAGCAAGCCACCACTTTAGCAAGAGAACTTATGCATCATAAAAAATAGACTCAAGCATTCAAAAAGAATAGAGAATACCAGTTAATCTCTCTAAGTAGAAGCCAGTTAGTAAAGTGTCTCCTGAACCACCCACACAGTTTTTACTCTCACTGCACACTAAACATATCTTTGTGTAAACATCTCAGTAAACTAAAGTTAAGAACTGGTTTGTTATTGCATGCCTGTGTTATTGATTCTTTTAGTCCTCCAAGCAGCTGGGCAGAGTTTGAGGCAGCAACAGCCCCTTTTCCCAGCTCAACAGCCTCTTGTGTTTATCCCATTCATTTTTCATGTATGTCATAACATAGGAAATGATGGGGAGCAGTATAAGAATTGTAAGTTCTTTAAGGCCAGTAATTGTCTTTATTTTTGCATTACCAATAATTAAAACAGTGAGTATTTGCTAAATTGATAGAATAACAGTAAAGAATAAAGGAGACTTCCAAAGCCTCATCAGTGACTACAGAAAAACAAACAAACAAACAAACAATAAATAAATACCTCAGCTAGGGAGATGTGATTGTTGAGGGCAAGCTCAGGCCAAGAGAGCAGTGATGGAAATTAGTTTTTAAAATTATCTTATTTATTTTTGCATTAATGTTTTCTCTCTCCCACTAGCATGGAGCTCCATGAGTGTTAGGACATCATCTATCTTGTTAACTTCTATCTCAGTGCCTAGAAAAATGCCTAATAGACAGTATTCAATAAATATCATATTTGTTAAATGTGTTGCTTAAAGAACTTCAAAGACAAGTAACAGTATTTTAGGTGCTAAGGAAAGCAGTGGTGCCTATTCAATAGCTCTATTCAAGAAAAGATGAGAAACAATACAAAAGCCATGCTTTAAAGATTTCTAAGTTCCTTTCACACATTGATGACAACTGGTGACTGTTTTATAACGTGTCATAGTAGTAAAGATTCTGAGCTCAATTAGAGCTGGGTCTAAATTCTGGTTTACTAAGGATACTTGTGTGGATAAGGCAATCCCTCTCAGCCTCCATTTTTTCTTCCACTATGAAACAAAGGATAGTAGCAAGCTCCCAGAGGTATTTGACAAAACACATAAGGAAATACAGGTGAGGCACTGAGAACAATGTTTTGGCACATTATTGCTGAATAAATGTTTGCTACTATTGTTGAAAGCACATAAAGTATGCCATTTTCTGTGCACTAGACACAAAGAAAGGGCTGTATTCTAGTATAAATAAATTTAGTAATGATCTTATCATTACTTCCAAAACCAGGTCTTGGAAGCCTAACTACCTGCCTGGTTCACTTCAAGGCTTCCTCCTCTTTAGGCAACTTACTGGGAACTTCAGCTTCCTCTTTTGTAAAATGAACATAATAATAGTGCCTATCTTCCAGGTCTGCTGTGAATATTAAATGAGATCACAAAGGATTTAGTACAATGCCTGATATATGAGCACCTAAACAACAGCAATAATCAATAACTACAGAATTAGAGCCTTGCATACATAGGTTTTTACAGACTTTTTAAAATAAAAAATGATTAAAGCTTTGCTTCATTAAAAACAAACAAAAAAGGCCTTTGAAATGGTGTGCCACGTTTTTCCAAAATAATAGAGTATCTACTGATGGCTTTAGGACCAATAACAAAGATACCTGTCTTAAACCCATCTGCAAATAGAAATCTGGGTTTAATGGCCTGCTTCTACCTTTTTTCATGTATGTCTCTTTCTGGCATTTCCATGTTTCTTCTCAGCTATCTTTTACATATTTTCAGTTTTGAGCTTAGAAGAAAAATTCCATCAATGCTTCCAGTAATTGTCTTTTGCCTCTTTTGACTTAGCAGGAAGTTTCAAAAAATGGATATAGATAACAAAAATTAGCTTGAACCGTTGTATGACATTTCTAGTTAAAAAATACAGAGTATCTTCTCAACTTTTCTGTAAATCAAACACCTATGCTCTAAAATTAATACTTTATTTAAAAACACATACTGGAAATTATTTCTCATTCATTCAATTCTTGTCTCAAACAAAATTATTACAGAATTTTGTTCCTTACTCTGGTAAACAATCCAGATAACAAAAA
Source organism: Perodicticus potto (assembly GCA_963574655.1). NCBI lineage: Eukaryota > Metazoa > Chordata > Mammalia > Primates > Lorisidae > Perodicticus > Perodicticus potto. The sequence goes on along the minus strand of CAUYRH010037943.1, from coordinate 35,204 downwards.
CAAGAAACAAAAGAACAGGCTTAGTGCCCATGGCTGAGTGGTTAGGGTGCCAGCCACATACACTAAGGCAGGCGGATTTGAACCCAGCCCAGGCATACTAAACAACAATGACAAATGCAACAACAATAAAAAATAGCCAGGCACTGTGGTGGACGCCTGTACTCCCAGCTACCTGGGAGGCTGAGGCAAGAGAATCGCTTAAGCCCAAGATTTTGAGGTTGCTGTGAGCTGTGACGCCACAGGTTTACCGAAGGTGACAAATAAGACTCTGTCTCAAAAAAAAAAAAAGAATAGTGTGGTTACACATGCCAAATGATCTTACAAAGAAGAATGTAACCATGAAGTGTAGGTGCCAACTGCTCTCTAAACCTAATCTACAATTTTTATAGAAATTCTAAGAAGTTCAAAGACTTCTGGGTTTTATTTCTAACTGCAAAAGTAATATATACAGATGGTTAAAAAAATTCAAATACTATAAAGAGGTATATATTTATCACCCTTTTAAAAAAAGCTGAAGTCACAGAATTAGTCAACCTTGGGCATTTAGCCCATATCCTTATCAGCTAAGATGATAGTTTTCAAAGAACATTGCACTGTAGTATATAGATCAGAGGACAAGGGTAAATGATTCAGGAAGTTGAAAAAGAATGCCAATGGGAGAAATGGGAGATCCAAACACCAACTAGCTTTTGTCACAATCTGCTGCTGTGACTAGGATTAGCTCTTTACTAAAATCACCTTAGACAATCTTCCTGTTAGTCTACCTATGGGCAAGAGAGGTTTTGGAGTAACTGTAATAATCCTAAATGCCCTAAAAAATAAAATTGAAGCCTCTAAAATCATCTTGTTTATGCTGCATACTCGCTATAAAATCTGAGATACTGAATAGCTAGTGCTTAAATCAGTGTAAAGCACATTGTTAGTTTAATTATGTAATTCACATTGCTGCTGCAGCCCTGGAGAAATGAAGGTGAGGAAAGGGGAGAAGGTCAGGGGCTGTAAAAAGAAAGCTCTATGGAAGATTAAAGGGCAGATAGGAATGAAGAATAAGTCAGTATTTTAGAAAGATATCTATCTGCTCAGCTTGTGTGTTTAAGGGAAGACCTATAAAAAAGAAACACATTTTAAAGAGGCACAAGGCAACTCCTGGGGATGAGGGGAAAGTTCTGTATATTGAATGTGGTAGAAGTGACACGACTATATGCATTTGCTAATATTCACAAAAACATGTACGAAGAAAGAGGGCCCTAAAATTAATTAATAGCTAAAAATGCTGATTAACCTTATAAGGTTTGCTTATCACAACTAAAACCAAAAACTATTAATAAGCTTCTTTAACTAACTGGGTTTTTTAACAGTGTTGAAAACTCTAAACTAACTGAGGTACACAATGAAGCATGGTTTTTAAATTTGGTTCCAATATTGCATCACTGGTGTCTTTCTTAAATGAAAATTGCAGCTTAGGCTGTCAGCCAGTAATGGAGTAAACAGTGACAGGCAGAGAATCAGCATCTGGCACTCTCGGGGTCTTTCTTCTGGCCCCAGAGATGGATCAGCAGGCATACTCACCAGTCTATTATTTTCAGATTCCTACTATTCTCAAAGTTTTTTTCTCATTGATCATCCCTCCATCCTCAAAGAAGTCTCGCCGTAAGGTCACCCTACAAATGTATCCTAATGCCGGTAAGTCCTTCCTGAACCCCATGCCAGTTGGATGTTTCCACACCACCCTACAGACAGATTAACATATTGTTCTATAGTCAGCTGTTTCTGGACCCATTTCCTCCACAAACATGGGGCCTAAATAATGAAAAGAGATCTAAACTTGTTTTTGTAGCCCCAGCATCCAGCTAGTGCCTGATAGAGAGGAAGTTCCTGATAAATGTTACTTGAATAAGATTCTAAGACAGTATTTCTCATAACCTTTACAGGTCATAAACCCTTTAGGAATCTAAATGAAAATTAGGATGAAAAATCAGGAAATCTACTCTAAAAAAGATGTACATTTATATATAGTTCTACCTATAATTTTAAGAAATCTATAATGGGTCTATAATTCCTACAAGACTTCTCAAAGTGAGATGCCTGGTATAAACATTCTAGTGTTGGCTATTCAAATTTATTAGAACAAAGAAAAATTAATAATAGATCCCCCAAGGAATTCAGGGCAGAAAGAATAAGAGCTAGGCATTGGCCACCCATCCTGTTTTATGTAAAAGTCCTCCCTATATCAAGCTTACAGGTTCAGGATGTCCTTTATTTTTATAAATAAAGATAATAAAAAATCCATGGGCAGCTCCTGTGGCTCAAGGAGTAGAGTGCTGGCCCCATATCCTGGGAGTGGCAGGTTTGAGCCTTGCCCCAGCCAAAAACTACAAAAAAAAAAGATAATAAAAAATCCTTCATAGTTGTACTAGAGATGAAAATGTGGACTAGGAAAACCTACAGACATATTTGTCTCATCTAATTATAAGATACTTACATAAAAAATATTCTTTGGGGACTGTAATACCAAAATCATCTTTATTAAGTATCTTTGGCCCTGTGATACATGAGCCAAGGTCTAAAAAGACTCTGTGGCACAGGGGTTGGAAAGGAGGGACTGATAATATTCAAAGAGTAGTGCTACTACTTGCATCCATACTCCCAAGAAGCTCAATTCTGCGAGACTGGAGTGTCCCCTACTCTGGAAACAAAACAGTAGTTACCCTAGTCTAACAATAATAACTGGTACAGGGGTGGGGCATCTGTGGCCTTCCAAGTCCTTAAGTGCAGCTTTTTGATTGACTCCAAATTTTACAGAACGAATTCTTTTCCTTATTTATTTATTTATTTTTAGAGACAAGAGTCTCATTCTCTCACCCTTGGTAGAGTGCTATGACGTCACAGCTCACAGCAACCTCCAGCTCTTGGGCTTAGGCGATTCTCTTGCCTCAGCCTACTGAGTAGCTGGGACTACAGGCGCCCGTCACAATGCCCAGCTATATTTTTGTTGCAGTTTGGCTGGGGCCGAGTTTGAACCCACCTCCTTCGGTATATGGGGCTGGAGCGCCCTACTGACTGAGCCACAGGCGCCACCCCAAATTCTTTTATTTTTTATTAAGACATTTTTGCTCGTCATTTATATCTTTATTTTTTAAATGAATGTGCTTAAAATAGCAAAGAATAAAATAAATTAAAACAAAATAATCCTCCCTGATTGACCAGCACACAATTAGAACATTAGTAAGCCATAAGGGCTAAACTGACAGCTGCTATGCTCATGATTTAGTTCTAACTTGCCCTGCCTGACTGGCACCACTACTGTATGAGGTTGGGTGGTAAGAGTTTATCAGGGTTGAGGATACCAATCTGTTATCAGCTTTTGACAATGGTGCACTGGGTTCTATCTGAAGAGGAATTTGTGAAAAACTGCACAGCTCAATAGTATTTTTTAATTCTGTCTACCAAACAGCCCATCATGTCAGAGAAGACCAAGGAAATGCTGAAGAAAAAAACAGGTATTTTAATGAGGATTGGGAATTGCATTATCATCTTATTTCTGCCAAAGATAAGATGATTTGCTTAATTTGTGATATTGCAAGATCAACATTAAAGAAATTCAATTCTTATCAGCATTATAACACTAAGAATGACCACAATATTTTATCAAATCCGAGGGAGAAGTGCAAAAGGTTGTACTGCAGAAATTAAAAGATGAAAAGCAAAAGCAAAGACAATTCTTTCAAGCATTAATAAAACTTGGAAATAATGCCACCGAAGCAAATTATAAAATAGTTTAAATGCTCAGGAAAAAAGGGAAGCCATTCAGTGATACAGAAATTATCAAAGAATGCACTATCCAAGTTGTAGGATGCTTAGACCCCGATAACATTTCAAAATACAAACAACTGCCTGTTTCAAGGAGACTCACAACTGATTAGCAGCAAGAATTAGCCTTCAACTTAATAGAACTTCATGCAATACTTCATAAGGAAAATGTATATTATTCAATTGCTTTGGGTGAATCAACAGATACTATTGACTGGGCACAGTTTTTCCTTCTTTCAAGACATATCAAAGTATTCTCTTTGCTACAAAGAGTTATTCACTTTGGGTACTCTTGGAAACAGAAGTTAGGGGAAAAGATATCTTTAATAGCTTTCAAAATAAATGCTGTAAAGTTAGACTGAATTTGGTGAATTTAATGGGTGTATGTTTAGAAGATGCTCTTTCCATGACAGGAATACATTAAGAGTTTAATGCACAGATAAAAAAATATATTTACAGATCCAGATCTCTCTTCTTTTCATTCTATCTTGCTGCAGCAAAACCTCTGTGCTAAAGCTATTATTTTAAATGATACTCTTCAGCAAGTTCTAAGTACTGTTAACTATATTCCTGCAAATGCAACACAACATCCTCAGTTTCATAACATACAAAAGTTGAAGAATGAGGTGTTTGTTTAGTGTGAATTTGCTGTACCATTCTGAAGTGTGTTGGCTATCATAGAGACAGGTATTACCCAACATTTTACCTCAGTAAGAATAGATAATTCAATTTTATGAAGAACAGAATCAGCAGTGTGAATTACTGAAAGAAGATTTCTATAGGACTGCAGCATTTCTGTATGTTATCATGTCAAATCAAAATGACTTGAATATATCTTTGCAAGGTAAAATTAAGTCTATATATGATATGTGGCAAAATATCCAAGCATTTCCAAAAAGGTACATTTTTTCAAAACTTCAAAAGGAAATTTCAGATGAATATTTTCCCCACTTAGCAAAGGTCATGAGCAGGATGATATGTAAATCGTTTGAAGAATATGCAGCTTTGAGAATACAATAAAATATTCACTAACTTTGAGGATCATGATAATACACTCAAATTAGAATTTTAGCCTCACCTAGTGGATATCTCCAAGACACCTCAAGAATACAGATGAAGCTGATTGAGCCCTCAGAAGATGACATTTAAGGTCCCTGTCTGATGCTAAGAAAGATCCACTTAAAATACAGAAAAAAGCAGTAGAATTCTATTCAGCCACACCTGCAGCAACATGCTCCCCAAAGTTTTCTTGCTTTTCAGCCTTATTGCTGCAAATCTACATTCTCCTACTCAACCCAAATCAAGATGCCCTTAAGGTCACAAATGACTAATATCTAGAGCAGTAGTTCTCAACCTTCCTAATGCTGCAGCCCTTTAATACAGTTCCTGTGGGTCGCGACCCATGGGTTGAGAACCACTGATCTAGGGGATCAACTGAAACTGCAACCTCCATGCTGCAACCAAATGTTCAAATGCTTTTCAACAAAAAGCAGACGTAACAAAGTCATTAAAAGGTTAATTAACTTTATAATTAACAAATAGTTTTCATTTTTTGAAATTATTAAATACATTGATTCTTACATAATAATGTACATTTTTAAGTACATCTAACTGAGGTTTTTTGAATGCAGATTTGATTACAGCTAAATTAACCCAGGGTTCCAACATTTAAAGGACTTAGGCATGTAACTGCCATTAAAATTCCATGTATTTATCACCCTTACTATTTATTTTTATTTATTTATTTTTGGAGAAAATGTGTTGCTCTGTCACTCAGGCTAGAGTACAGTGTCATGATCACAGCTTGCTACCCCCTCAAATGCCTGGACTTAAGCCATTCTCCTATCTCAGCCTCCTGACTAGGTAGGAGTACAGGTCGGTGCACTGATGACTGGCTAATGTTTTTAAAAAATTTAGAGCTGGGGTCTTGCTGTATTGTCTAGACTGGTATAGAACTCCTAGACTCAAGTACTTCTTACCTTAGCCTCCTGAGTAGCTACGACTCCAGGTGTGAGCCACCACACCCAGCCAACTTATCATTACTATTTCTAAAGCAAAATTATAGATATGTAACCAGAATGAAATTAAGAATCATAGCCTTATTGTCTGCTCCTTAATCTAGTCCCTTTTGCTGAAATAAAGGTCCTGTATACAAAGGCATATGAAGGAGGGTAGTGGTGAGGAGAATCCAAAGACTGTTCAAATTAATCATAGAATCAAAAGGAGGGAAATAAAAGCTTTGGCAATATTTGCCAAATTATATGTGAATTAGATTAGTTTTTCTATACACTATTTTAAAACCTTATGTCAAGATGAGACTCTTTGGTATTTAATGTTTTCAAACTAACAGTCTAAAAGTAAGAAAAGCTCTTTTATAGAACACAATCAAAAAACTGTTGGTGCTAAATATCACACTGATGCATGACATTCTCCTCATGCCAATTCCCTACCCAATGACCCTATTCCTGCACATTCACAAATATAATCTCAGTGCCAGCCAAGTAACAAGTTTTAAGACAAATCTCAGAAGAATCTGTCAGTTAGCTCCAGTACCTTCTTGAGCAGGCTCTGTACTTTCTATTATCTTTGATCTATTTCCCATCCTTCTCCACCCCCAAAATGTAAGTGTGCCCAGAACCAAGACACTCTCATAGCCTCACTAGGAAACAATGAAAGGGTCAAATGAAACTGCACATGCTGGCTTATTCTTTCTTGCTCTCATCTAAAAATTAATCTTTTTTTTAAAGTTATATCTTTTTGTGTTTCCAATAAATGAAATGACCATTATGCTGTCAAATTCTGTAACTTAAGAGTTCCAGACTAGATAGATTTTAGTGTATTAAAAATAGATTCATGGGATTTCCAATCAATTCACTCTAAATATTAGCACAGTCAGTGTCTCAGTCTTTGTGCCTTGTTATAAACAAAGACATAACAATACAAATTCTGCTGTGATATATGATGCACAAAATTAATTTATATAGTTCACACTTTTATTAAAATGATCTCTGGTTTCAATAATATAATGACTCTATTTCCCCCAGTTTATTTTATTTTATTTGTTTTATTAAGCCTTTTGTACATAGATCATGAATACATTTATGCCATTATGGGGTTCAATGTGTTGATTATTTGTACAAATTAGAGTGCTTATATCCTACTAATCAACATAGCCTTCACCTCATTTACCCAATTACAACGTTAAGACATTTGTGTTCTGATAGATCCAACTTGTACTTGCAATATGCTCCATAGGTGTGGTCCCCCTACTAACCCTCCCTCTATCAACCCTCCCCCCTCCTTTCCCCTTCTCTCTCTCCTTCCCTCCTCCTTCATCCTACGCTATAGTTGTGTTTCATTTTTCATATGCAAGTGTGAGTGATTATAAATTGGTTTCACAGTAGTACTGAGTACATTGGATATTTTTTTTTCCATTCCTGAGATACTTCACTAAGAATAAAAATTAATCTTAATAATACAGTTTTAAGACTTTCTCTTATATAGCTAAAACATCAAGGTAATCTTGATAACAGCATACATTAAATTAACATTCATAAAGACATGGCAGAGCAGTATCCATAATTCCATAAATGGGGTTCTTCTTAGCCATAATTCAGTAAGATACAGACTCAACAGACTTTTCAAAAAACATCCATGTGCCAGAGTCAGTGGCTCACACCTATAATCCTAGCACTCTGGGAGGCCAAAGCGGGTAGGTTACCTGAGCTCAGGAGCTCAAGACTAGCCTGAGCAAGAACAAGATCCTATCTCTAAAAACAGCTGGGTGTTGTGGCAGATGTCTATAATCCCAGCTAAGGAAAGAGGATCATTTGAGCCCAAGAGTTTAAGGTTTCTATGAGCTATAATGCCACAGCACTCTACCTAGGGAACAAAATGAGACTCTGTCTCAAAAAAAAAAAAAAGGAAAAGGAAAAAAAAACTATGTGCTCATTTAAGGGTAAAATGAAGTATTCAACACAGTAGACCTCAGTAAAACCTTATGATATGAAACTTCAATGCCTATTTATAAGAATATCCTTCAATCTAATATTTAGAAAAAGTTATTTTTATATAAAAAGTGATAATTTGAATTGACAGATTTGAGATCAGTTTTCTTGGGGCCAAAGAAGTAAAGAAAACTACTGAAGACCTTCTGAAAATATACTAAAACAGGGTCAGCATACAGGCCAAACAATATATATTTTAAGTTTCATAGACCAGACTCTCTCCAATGCAACTCTTCAACTGTGCCACTGGAGCCAAATAGACAAATAAGTAAATGAAGGAGTGTGGCTGTGTTCCAATAAAACTTTATTTATAAACCATGTGGCTGACTCTGGTAATTTGCCCATCTATGTACAAAAATATAGATGCTTTGCTATGACGATGTTTATGTGTACACCTTTGATACAAGGCTACCATAAGAATTGTCACTCTAAATGGCTGTTATTCCACAATAATTTCTTTTTGGTTAGGAAGATAAAATGTCATCTACATTTTTAAAAAAGACCTATGTTCACTACATAAAATTACACTTTCGCTCTCTCTTCTCTCTCTCCCCCGTGTGTCTCGTGACTCTCTCTCTCTCCCTTCTCTCCTCTCCTCTCTTTCCCCGTTTCTCTCTCTCTCTTTCCGCTCCTCCTTAATGCTGCTCTGCAGCATCCCCCGCCAGTAAAAAACTTTCGTGCAAAAAAAAGAAAAAAATTACACTTTGAAGGGAAAATTGATCTCTCTATAATCTCTAAGACCTGAGAAAGAAAACCTAGGGGGAAAGGGGAAGGGTTGGGAGAGGAAGATAGAGGGAGGTATGCAGGGGAAGCAAGGTGAACAAACATTACCCTATGATTTGTACTTTCAGGACTATGTGCAAAAGCTGGTAATATATGTGACTATATATAAGATGCATATGTGCCCTCAAGAAGCTCATGACATAGTAAAGAGCAAGCTTATTTTTTGCCTCTGTATCCCCAAACCCTATTCTACATTAAAGGTTTAAGGGATTATAAACACTTTTTTTAAAAAATGCTCAAAATGTAGGCTTCAAAATAAAGACACTGTTAATGAAGATTTACATTTTCATAAGCAGAAAGAGAAAAGACTTGTATAAGATCATGTTACATCCACATCTATAAGTTACTTTATATTTCTATTCTTTTTTCTACATGAACTCTACATTATTCTCAGTAATAATAATAATTATTCTCAGTAATAGCCTCCTGAAAGGATTTATCAGAACCTTGTTGAAAATAGCAAAGGGTAGTACTGAACTCTGCTCCTTTCCTTCCCTACCCTCTAACCCTCACTTCAAAAATCCCTACTATATATCAAAATAGACAAAGATTTCTCCACTGACAAAGCAAAACCTTAAACCTTAAAACAAACTGAAAGTAACAAATTTGTGTGTCTTCCTTCCAGGTAGGCTCTTATCTTCAAAAAGGTAAGTTTGTGTAGGAGAAAACAAGAAATTCTCAAGCTTACAAGCAAGAATTAAGAAGTGAGAAAAACAGACCTTATAGCCAGGTACATCATTAAGTAGATAAGTGGGTTACTGCAATTAGGAATAATTCCTAATCAAAAATTCAAGTATTTCAAAGGGGGAAATAAATAGTGCCTGCTTTTATTATACTATGATTTTAGACCTGCTCTGGAACACTTTTAAAAATCTGACTAAATTTATATCTAGCTCCTTTTTTAAACAACATAGCTACCTAGAAAAATTATATTATTCTCTTTTGGGAGAAAATAATTAATTCTACTAAAAGCAGAAAAATAAATCACAATTCATTTACTATGGCCAAGGAAGTCAAAAATCAAAAAAATCAGACCCTAAAAAAATGCATACTCTAATGCTCAAGCATTATAGGTAAGAGACATTTTAACTTCCACATAAAATAAATGATAGATCCTTAAGGTGAATAATTAAGTAAGATTTTTAAGTTTTTAGCTTATTTTACAACAAGCATGTAATTCATAAACTTTTAAAGTTTAATAACTGAAAGATAGGAATAAAAGCACTCCTAACTGGGAACTACATTTAAGATTTTCTCATTAGAGGCAGGGTTTGGTGGCTCATCCTATAATCCTAGCCACTCTGGAAGGCTGAGGTGGGTGGATCACCTGAGCTCACAAGTTGGAGATGAGCCTGAGCCAGAGCAAGACCTCATCTCTAAAAATAGCTGGGCACTGTGGTGGGTGCTTGTAGTCCACAGTTACTCTGGAGGCTGAGGCAAGAGAATCACTTGAGCCCAGGAGTTTGATGTTGCTGTGAGCTGTGACGCCACGCACTCTACCAAGAAAGACAACAGTGAGATTCCATCTCAAAAAAAACAAGAGAAAAGGTTCTCTCATTAGGAAAAAATAAGAGAAACTCAATCAGCTTAAACTGCTATAGATGATACATAAATGAATGAAGCTGTGTTCCAATAAAACTTTACAAACATAGGCACTCTCCATATAGTAGTTTGCCGAGCCCCTATTCTAAACGGCCTCATTTTTAAATCGTACGTAAGACTATAAATACATAAAATGTAAACTACCTACATATAATTATTCCCCTCTATCAAGTCTTTTCTACCTGCAATGAAGGTGCCAAAAGCAGCAAAGGTCAAAAGAGCAGACAGGAAAAGGAAAAAAGGTTAATGTGTTAACAAAACCTGTTCCTTAATCACTTAATTTAGATCATCCATTTAACAAATATTTGCTCAGGACACATGGCCCCCTAGCCTCAAGACCTAGTACAGAAACAACACGCTCAAAAACACCTACTACTAACTAGGCCAGCTAAAGTGCAATATGATGGTAGAAATAACCACTAATATCAGCAAAATACTTCATAGTTAACATATTCCACATATATTATCTTTAATAAAGCCTCACAACTCTTTGAAGTACACAAAAGACTTGGTATTATTCTCATTTTACACAAAACTCGTAAGCAGCAGAACTGGGATTTGAACCTCCAACACTACTAGCTCTACACCTTTTCAGAGTAGCTTTCTTCTAGGGGCCAAAGACAGAGGTACAGACATTTGAATTGAGCCTCTGAGAATGAGCAGGAATTTTTTTTTAATTTCAGCTTAATATGATGTACAGACAATTAGTTTACATTGTTTGCATTTATTAGTTGTAGTTATATCCCTCACCCAAGAGGTATGCCATATACCTTTACTCTATGCCTATTAGTTGAGAGCACACCAATCCCCTTCCTTATCCCTACCTCCCACCACTTGAGTTTAATTGTGTTTTTCAAAATGAGCAGGATTTTGATAAACAAGACCATAGCTTTCCCACAAAAGAACACATACAGACATCAGGAGCAGGGGAAGCACCCCCCACTTAAATTTAATCGTGTTTTTGAATGAGCAGGATATTTTGATAAACGAGAAAAGAATACATACAATAGTCCCCAACCAGGGGAATACCATGTAAGTAAAGACAATGCTAGGCTGATTCCTATAAGACCTGTAAGATAAAGCCATAAAAATGGGCTGAAAGCATGGGGAGAGCTTTTAGATCTGTAAGTCTATCCACTACCCTAGGGGTAATGAAAAATCAAATGGTTTAGGAAAGAGAAGGAAGAAACAAATCAATACTGTATGTTTAATAATTTGCAAAACATCACCTCATACATAGGGATGTTTAGTTATAAGGTAGTGCTACAGGAAGATTAGATTTTCAAGTCCTCAGCAGAACTCTTGAAAGGACTACAAGAAGGGAAAGTAATCAAGGCCTTCTCCCTAGGTTCAGCTTGAAGGGTCAGATAATGCAAAGCAATTCCTGTCTGGGTCTGACATGATGGTACTTATGGGTCACTTCCCCTACCCAACCCCCAAAGTTAAACCGATGCCTGAAATTACATTAAATTTTCCTACACTTTCTTTAAAACTTACTGAATCTTCTGGAGGTCTCTGGATTTTTCCCCAATCCACAGAAGGCCCCTTTTCTTGCAAAAATCTATGAAATAGCTTCCGAAATCCATCAAGGTCTTTTTTAGTATGCTGTGAAAATAGAAGTCATTGTTAAAACCAGCAGAATGGTTATTTAATAAAAACATAAAAACAAATACAAACTATACATTTAAAATGCCTTTAAATGAAATTCTTATACTATTAGAATATGGAATAGTAGAGCAGAGACCTTTTTACACCCTAATTTAAAATTAAAGAGGAAAAAAGCTAATAGGGACCTAATTTGAAGCATTGAAGGCAATTAATCCTCCCCACCTCCCACCAGTATCACACAATCTGAATACATTTGGTACATGGAGATTCCAACTGGTTCTCTACTTTTATTCACCAGTATTTTTCTCTACTTCTTTTTCTTTTACTTCAGGTTCAATGGGGCTACAGGCAATTAGGTTATGTTGTTTACATTTGTAAGGTAAAGTACAAGTTGTAGTTGTGTCTCTCACCCAGGATGTGCATCACACACCCATTGTTCCTGCTGGGTGGGAACCAGCGGACCCCTCTCCCCAGTCCTTGAATTTCACTGAATTTTCCCCTCATATGAGCACTGTTGTTAACGTACAAGTTTCAAATTAGTATTGAGTACGCGTGATGCTAGTTTTTCCATTCTTGTGATACTTTATTTAGGTAAGTGTTCTCCAATCCATGTACAAAGGATACAAAATCACCATCTTTTTTTAATGGCTCTATTTCTAAGTGAAAATTAATCTTCACCAAAAGCACAAAAAGGAATAAAATACAGCTAACGTCAAAACATTAAGTACAAACTGAAATTTGAAAATGGAAAAAATAATCTATTGATTCATAAGTAAAAATGTAAACACCTACCAATTCTGGGAAACTTCTACTAGAGTTGTCAAAATAGCATGGTTCTATTAGAATTAACTGTTTGGAAAAAGACATCCAGGACATATAGTTGATAAGCTAACTTGTCATGATTCCAGCTGAAAACTGGTATCCATTTCTCCACTCAATAATATCAAAACAAAACAAATAAAATAAAATTTTGTTTTGATTCTTTCAGTAATTTTGGAAACTTCTTAGACTTAAAAATACTTAATCGTTCTACAATAGGTAAATGTTAAAAGTCCTTAATTATTGAGCAATTCTAATTTTTTATTTTTGATGTTATCACATATCTTGTGCTCATTTGAGGCTGGATAGTGACCGCAACTCACCACCCAGACAGACGAAGCAAAGACACACTGTAGAGTCCTTACCTCAAACTCATGTGACGGTGCTGTGGTGAGTATTTTCTCTAGTTCCTTCTTCACAGATAATTCTAGCTCCTGTCGAATGACTTCTTGAAACTGAGAAGCGCCATCTTGAGACATTGCTTTGCTAAGATCTTAAAATAAAAATATAAAACCACCATTAAAAAACTCAGCCATTCAAAGAGCTAGTAAGCTATTTCTGGTGTTCCACGCAAACGAAAAGGGCTCAATCCTACAGTCCCATGATCGTCTGGCAAGATTTCAGCAGTATCAACTAGTTAGGACTACACAATTATATAGGTTTAAATTTCACTAGTATATGTATATGCTTTACAGGTATATCTGGGACATGAATTAAACACTTTGGAGTAGTTGGGACAGGCAAAGTGAAAGGATTAATTTTCATTTGGGCATATACCTCTCTGTTTTACTAATGTTTCCCTTTTAACCATCAAAACCAGAGAAAAATTGAAACAACTGGAATGATGTTAACAAACAAACGGAACTGCTGCCTTATAAGAGAACTGTAGGGCAATTTTATAAAAGTAAAAGACTCCTCCCTCCTTCTCTCCAGGCCACATGAAAAATTTAAGGAATCCTTTCCATTTTAGAAGGAGAGCCATTCTAGTTTCTTAATTTTCAATAAAGAGCCCCTTGAGAGGTACTGGCAATTCCAAAGTGCCTTTACTTCCCTGCATCAGTATTTTCACTTTAAAAGGAGAAAGGCACAGGGCAGCCTGCCCTTTTCCAGGCTCCAGTTTCAGCCAAGACTCTTCACTCCTTAATCTGTGTCAGATTAGACCTTGAGTGCTTTTGGCAAGCCTATTCACCTATCAATCACATTAAGGTGACAAAAATGCCTGTTAGATGACTACAAACAAACATAGAAAATACAGCAAAAAAGAAACACCCCAGGCCCAAATACCTTGGGAGAAAAATACCAACACAGGTTGCTTTATACACATCACTATCTAAAGAATAAACATCCTATTTACTTCTCATAAATTAGGGGCAATCAGATTATATCATCCACCTCTCCCCTTTTATCCTCAGCACCTAATTCAATCTTATTTTATAAATGTTTACATTCAAACATTTTGTTTGATAACTAGTGATTTCAACAAATACTTCTTAATTTAGCAGAATCATATTTCAATAAGGCTAAAAATTCTGTCCCCTTATTTGCTTCCACACACTATAATTTCTTTCATTTATTATTTGGGCAGGAGAAGGAAACATTTATATAGACAGACTTAAAGCCAACATACTTTTAAAGACATTGTGAAAACAGAAATTAGTAAACCACATAACTCCTGTGGCATTTATTTACCAAAAATAGCCTCTGTCTTCCACAAATACATAAAAAATGTTAATAAGTTATATTTAACATACATTTTCACGCATCTTTTCATATATACTTTGTGTATTAAAATCCAAGAAAATTTGGTGAAATTCAAAGCTAACATAACTTTTTTAATTGCATTCTTTTTATAGGCATAAACTACAACACAACTAAGTTTATGTTCTCCAATAAAACTACCAAGTGATGCAAACCTGTGGTTCATACGTAACTTGTGAGCCAAGAAGCTCCATACATCTTCCTGTGCTCCATTAACAATCTAAAGATATGTTTTGACCAGTAAGTAGCAATTTGATTATAATCTGCAAAAACTCATGACAATAGATGAGCATCTCTGCATAAACTGTGATGGGTAATTAAAAGCTACTATAAAGTGACATTGTCCATGCACATACCTAGTTCCTTGGCATTCCTAGTTGTAATTTAAAATCTATCCCAGAGTTAAGTTTCATGTATACTTGGGATGCCTCTTCCCTAGTCTTTAAGTCAACTCTCATATTAATATGTGGGAAATAACTTGGAAGAGTCTATTAAATATAGAGGAAGAATAACCTCTAAAGAGCATCAGAATTGCTCGATTCTATGTCATAGATCAATTAAAATAGATGAAGTAACTGTAATTTTTTGAATAAGTTTTTTGTTACTTGCTGCTTTGTTGAAGAAGTTAGATCCTGAAGGCCAGTATTCAGTCACATTCCTAAAATATAGTGATGGAAACATTTAACTTATCTTATACTCTGTACAAATGCCAAAATGAGATAAAACTAAATGTAACAGCAAAGTTTAAAAATTAGCTAAAGTAGCTGTTTGAGATTTGTCTACATGAGAACAGTTTAAACACAAAAACACACACACACATGCTCTTTAAAGGCCCTCTCTGCAGAGTGGTAGACTAGTATCAATTTATATGATTTAAGGTCAAGACACACAAAACCATGTCATTATCCTCCCTACCAAGAAAGCCTGGCTGAAAAGACTCACATTTAAGTGATCTCTGTCAACTTGGCTGAACCTCCAGACAAATTCGAAAATATATCCCAGACACAGATTCAAATGTTAGTTGTAAAAAGTGTCCCTAACCTTTATTTCTCCCACTTGTTTGAAAGGTATGGACCAATGCACAAGAATAACAATTCAGATTCTTTCTACCTTCTTTACAAACATGATTTGCTTAAACAACAAAAGAACATCACAATGAGCCTTTCACTTCTACCCAGATCCACCGCTGTTTCATTCCCTCTACCCTGGGCAAAGTGCTACTATGAAGTTCTGCTTTTAGTGATTCAAGAAAAAAGGGCTGTTAAGGAATAAAGAATATCCAAGAATAAAGAATAAGGAAGAGGGCGTAAGCAAGAGTAGCTTTCTTAAGCACAGGGGTACGAACAGGAGGCACAGAGATATGAACCATTTCCCTTTGCAGTGGCCTCCTTATTCATCCTATATATTTTAAGAAAGATCTGAAATTCCTAGTAGGAAAAGAAATATAGATCTCAGAAGCTTTCTTGGATTTACCATTCTCAGGTTACATTTCTGACAATGACAGCTATGTTTCTAAAGGAAGGTCAATTAGGGGAACCCCCTGAATAATGCAAGATTTCTAACCTCATAAAATGTTTTGTTTCTCCCTGCTTCCTCACAATACGAAGTAATCCTCTATAACTTCAGACAGTGAGTGGTTTAGGAATCAAACATTTTATTACCTTAGTCATAAATCAAAACCTTTTTTATAGATGGAAGGGAACATGAGGAAACCAAAACTGAAAATGGTCAAATGACTTATCCAAGGTCACAGAGCAGGGTAATGCTGGAGCTTAGAAGCAAAGACATTTTCTCCTGAGCCATTTCCCACCAGTTAGTAAAAATATCCTGCTCATTTTCCCCCCTAGTCTGGCCTTCTTTAATCTTTG
This sequence comes from Perodicticus potto, assembly GCA_963574655.1. NCBI lineage: Eukaryota > Metazoa > Chordata > Mammalia > Primates > Lorisidae > Perodicticus > Perodicticus potto. Next base: position 18,949 of record CAUYRH010037943.1, on the reverse strand, counting down.
ATAGGCATAAAAATCTCTAAATAGCACACTCTCCTCCAAAAGCATTTCTATCAGAACCTCTTCTTATGTCCAGTCAACAGATATGATAACTTCCTACCACATAAAACTGGGCTTACTAGAATTGTAAGTGACTTCATTACACTTCAGTAAATTTGAATTTGGGATAGAGCTTTTATTTAGAAGTCCCCACCCCCTGCCCCATTTCCTAATTCTTCCTTGTTCAGCAGAACTAAAATTTCAACATCACAGACTTTACTTTATCCAACTGAGCCAAAAAAGAGAGCAATAATCTGAAAAGTGATTGTTTTTCTTTCTTAATTCAGGTATTTTGTGTTACACATTTCAGCAACTAAGAGGTAGTTATACAAGTGATTGTTTTTCTTTCTTAATCCAAGTATTTTGTGTTATATATTTCAGCAACCCTTCCCTGACACCCTGACACCAGCACTAACTAATTTCATTTTCTGAAGCACAAAGCTAGTTTCACAGTGCACAGGCCACAGGGAAAACACCAAGAGCAACAGATGTTGAAGGAGCCGCCCCTAGACCATCTCCCACCACTCATTAATTAGAACTGATCAGTCTCATACTTACTTGGAACCCCATATTGAAAAGTACACGAAGTCTGAGAACTGAAGAGACCACTTAATCTTAAAATCAGGACATGACTTGTGATCCAAATATTCATAAAACTCCAAGAATGTAATGGCAACAAGATATAATCATGATAAAGCGGAGGAACTATACCTGTTCAATTTATGACCAATTCAAGCTAAGCAGCTTCCCTACTGCAGTTCTTTAACTCAATTATTTGTGAATGTGGCTCCTAGAAAAGATCTTCTTTGGTTTCTATTATCCTACATCTTCTCTTACCTCTCTCTGACTGTGCCTCAATTTCCGTAACTGGCTCCTCCTTTCTTATCCTCCTCCCTAGATTCCTGAGATTCTGCCCCCACACTACTTTTCTCCACCATTTCCTCACCAATCTCCTCAACTCATTAACTCCCAGACATGTGCCTCTCATCCTGAACTTTTTTCCTGAGCTCCTGGCTCACATGCCCTATTACCTTCTAGACATTTTGCACCTGGATACCAGTGGGGTATTTCAAAGTCAACACATCCAAAATAAAACTCATTTTTCAAATTACTCTTCGTGCCCTCCCTGCTCCCTATGGTATTAACATTTTCCTAATCACCAAGGTTGGATCTTCTCTCTTTTTTACATTACATCCAAGTCAATACCAAAACTACTTCATTGAATCACCATAATTGCACTCATTGCTTTCCATTTCCATTTCCATACTGCTACCTCAACTCCCCCAGCATTTTCATTCTAGTTATGGCAACAGTTTTCTAACTAGTCTGCCCATTACTTTAATCTGGTGTGCCAAGCAGAATAGATTGATTCCCCTTAAGCTTCAAACCGTATCACACTGCTTCTCTTCCTCATTTGGTGGGATTCTTTTACCTACTGAAAGCACATTCTAAAAGCCAAATTGAAGTAATACTTTTTCCTAATAGCCAAAGGTAATGAAAGTACCAAAGCATACTGCCTAAAGCCTTCAATTTCCTACTCCATTTGAGATATCTAGAATGGTGCTTCTAAAACGTTAATGTGCATACAAATCATCTGGAGGGCTTGCTGAAACATAGATTCCTGGGCAAACTCCCAGAGATTCTGACTCAGTAGGCTTGAGGTAGGGACAATATACGTTTCTAATGAGTAAACATTGCCAGTATTGCTTTGAGTAGCTCTGATATAGATTATATTCCATTTAATCTCAATATGTTTGTGGCAGCCATTCCTCGTTCCTATCCCAATGCTATTCTAACCTATTCTCTGCCCCAAGGCCATGTGTTTCAGAGATGGCACTGGGCCTAGATTGGTCTAAAGCCTTCCCAGTGATTAAGTTTAAACTGTAATATGATTCTGGCCAGTGAGCACTAGAATATAATTTGCCAAAAGACTTTAGAGAAAGGTGCTCCTCACTGAAAAAAGAGATACATAAGAAAAGATAGTATTTCTACTACTGGACATAACCAGTGTGTCTCCCTCACCCCTATTTTCTTCTGCCATTTAGTGATCTTGAAGAGCAATGATCCAAGAATGAGGCAGATATGCCAAAGACAGTACAGCAGAAGAAAGGAGAGACTGATGAGCTGCTATACTGAGTTAACCAACCCTGGAAAATCCTACTTAAAGATGTATGGGATAAAAGTCTCTCATTTTTTTAAGCCAATCAAATTACTATTTTTCTGCTCCATTAAATTAAAAGCATCCTATTATAAGATTGCTCAAAACATGCATCTTAAGTGCCACTCAATATTTTTAGAAAAGGAAAACGAGAAAAAAATACGAGACTGAATGTCCCAGCGTAAATTACAAACTCATGAGAATTATCCCAACCTTTGAGAAACCACCTTGTTCCCTCAGCTCCTAAAGACTCAAACTCTATGACTTGAGCAGCTTCTACCATCTTGGTGGTGGTGTACCTAGTGTTCTAGGTAGTGGCTTCTGAACTCCCAGAGGCCTTCCTTTCTACAACTCTTTTATGTGGAGTTTTTAATTATTCCTGCCTCTGTACTATATCAAATACTCCCAAATTCCTGTCTGTGTGCAACCTTAGAACGTATTTTCTTTAAGGGCAAAAACTCTATTACATTCTATAATTTTATTTTCCCTGATAAAATCAAAGAGCAAGAAATTATTTCCGGTCATGGAAAGGTGGGGTTAGGAAAGTACCGATAATGTCTTAAGCTAGTCCCTAAAGTTTCTAAAGTAGAAGCTAAAATTTATCAGCCAAGTATCGGGACGTCAAAGAAACGTCAAAAGATAGGCAGTCTTGACAATAGGACTTCTATTTTTTTTCCTATTTTTATTAATCCATAGAAATATCAACGTAATGTTTTTGCTAACTTTCAAGATTAAACAAAATTGGGCAGTTTATATATTGATACTTAGCTTAATTTAGTTAAGAAAAATATAAAAAGAAAAATCTCATGTCATTCAATCACATATTAAGAAAACTAAATTCAGTTAGTTGTCCCTTTTTTTTTTTTTTGAGGCAGAGTCTCAAGCTGTCACCCTGGGTAGAGTGCCATGGCATTACAGCTCACAGTAACTCGGACTTAAGCGATTCTCTTGCCTCAGCCTCCCAAGTAGCTCGGAATACAGGTGCCCGCCACAATGCCAGGCTATTTTTGTTGTTGTAGTTGTCACTGTTTTTTTGGTTTGTTTTAAATCATTTGAGAAGATTTTGTTTTTTTCATTCTTTTTAAATTTCAAATTAATATGAGGGTAATCCACACTGTTTTAAGATGTAGGAAATCAGAGAGGTTTAGAGGTCAAGAGTAAGGGCTGGCTCAAGTACTCAAGGATGGCCTCTACCACTTCCTCCTTGTTCAAATCAAGGCAAATATATTGATCTGAGCTCTCTGAGTCTCAAGTGTCCTCTTCTGTAAAATGGGATAAGGAGGACTCAGGACTCACTGGAAGTTTTGTTTGAATTGTAAGAGGTTGGAACACTGTTGGTCCTTAAGAAATTAGATTATCAAGGTGGTGGTTGTTGTTTTTAACCTGGGCCCTTCTTGTCTTCACAGCAAATAAAGAAATGGAAGAAGAGACACCAAAAGGAGAAGTATATAGAGGGTAACTAGGGCCTGAAACTGGAGGAGGGATAGTGGCCTTCAAGCCATGAAAAAAATGGAGAACTTCCTAGGTTCAGCCTGCTTCCTTCAGGCAGCCCACCAGAGTTGCGCCAATGCCTCTCCCATGTCCTATGACTCCAGGACCTGGTCCTGGGGTCAGCAAAATGACTTTATCTGGGATTCAGGGGAAAGTGTTCCAGGATGAAGACGACTCAGGACCCACCACCCTCTACTGCAGTTGTCATTGTTGTCCCAGCTGGCCCACGCCAGTTTCGAACCCACCAGCTTTGGTGTATGTGGCTGGTGCCCTGCCCACTGAGCTACAGGTGCTACCAATTAGTTGTATCTTATACAAATGTATATGATCTTTTCATATTAAAGCCAGTGATTATTATTTTAAGTTATAAGAGATAGCACAACTACACTTTTATTTTTTTTTGGAGACAGAGTCTCACTATGTTGCCCCTGGTGCTGTGTTGTGGCATCACAGCTCACAGCAACCTCAAACTCCTGTGCTTAAGTGATTCTCTTGCCTCAGCCTCCCAAGTAGCTGGGACTACAGGTGCCCGCCACAAGGCCCAGCTATTTTTTTGTAGTAGCTGTCATTGTTGTTTAGCAGGCCCAGGCCGGGTTTGAACCCGCCAGCCTGGGTATATGTGGCCGCCCTACCCTCTGAGCTATGGGTGCTGCCAGTACAACTACATTTAGACAGGTTTTTAAGTGACTCAGCTTTACATGCATATGAATGCTTAATAAACATGTTTTTTATTTTTTAGAGACAGGGTCTCTGTCATCCAGGTTGGAATGCAGTAGCATTATCATAGCTCACTGTTGCCTGGAACTCCTGGGCTCAAGCAATCCTCCTGCCTCAGCCTCCCAACCAACTGGGGACTACAGGAACTTGCCGTAACACTCAGCTAATTTTGTCTATTTTTTGGTAGAGATAGGGTCTTGCTGTGTTGCTCAAGCTTAATAAATGCTTTTGGATAGCAAAAGTAAAAGGATAGTAAGCTTTCTAGAATTGTTCCAGCAACAAATTTGTAGAGCTACTTCCTAATCAAGATTTTTGCTAATCATGCATTGATTTAAAAAAAAAAAACTGTTACAATTTATATAAAAAGCCAAGCTTATTAAAAATTAAGATTAACTTTACTCTCATATAAGAGGGTAGCTCTTGGGCGGCGCCTGTGGCTCAGTCAGTAAGGTGCCGGCCCCATATTCCGAGGGTGGTGGGTTCAAACCCAGCCCCAGCCGAACTGCAACAAAAAAAAATAGCCGGGCTTTGTGGCAGGAGCCTATGGTCACAGCTACTCGGGAGGCTGAGGCAAGAGAATCACCTAAGCCCAGCAGGTGGAGGTTGCCGTGAGCTGTATGACGCCACAGCACTCTACCGAGGGTGATAAAGTGAGACTCTGTCTCTACAAAAAAAAAGAGGGTAGCTCTTAAAATCTCAAAGAAAGAAAATATCAGTTCTGGAAAAAAATATTCAAAAATTATACCCCTTTATTTTAATAGATAATAAGAACGTCATCTCAAGGAGCCGATTCATACTCATTGTTGAGAAGAGAGGAAAGGGAAAGGAATACAATATAAAATCACCAGCAAAGACCAAAAAAATTATTTGGTAGTTCTGTCCTATAATTTGATATAAGTATATTTAGATAAAACTTTTAAGCTTAGAAGGGCTTTAAGATCAGTAAGACCAATTCCTTATCTTAGAGATGAAAAAACAGGAGCTCAGAAATGCAGACTTGTCTAAGGACATAGTGGTGGTGCCAAGCTAGAACCCTGATGGCCGGGTGCCCTTCTTCTCCTTCTACTGGGGAAGGTCTCTCCTTTCTCAGTTATAGTGTATTTATCTGGTTTACCACTCCTTTCTCAGATACAGTGTATTATCTGGTTTACCATCTTCCAGTGCATGCCACCAAATGTGAATGAAAACCAATACCTCAACTGTATCTGTTATGTGAGGCTACTATGTGAGGTTAAAACTACAAATTAAAGGCTCGGCTCCTGTAGCTCAGCGGCTAGGGTGCCAGCCACAGGCACCAGAGCTGACAGGTTCAAACCCAGCCCAGGGCCTACCAAACAATGACAACTGCAACCAAAAAATGGCCGGGCATTGTGGCAGGTGCCTGTATCCCAGCTGCTTGGGAGGCTGTGGCAGGAGAACTGCTTGGTACCAAGAGTTCGAGGTTGCTGTGAGCCATGATGCCACGGGACTCTACTGAGGGGCAACACAGTGAGACTCTGTCTCAACAACAACAAAAAAACACCTACAAATTAAAAATAAACATTCTCTTACTGTACCTTATGCTCATCAACTCTTCCTTATATTCTATTTCTAAGCAATGAAAAAAATTCAAAAAAGCATTTACGTACTTTATAAATATTTTATTGCTAAGGCTACACATTTTACCATTGGCACAAATGAACCCAAAGCAGTGAACAGAACTATCTTATAGGTAAGAGTACAGGAACTATCTTCCATTTTCATGTACTCTTCAGAAGTTTTAAAATGCTAGGTAGAGATACAATGCAAGTGAAATATCATATGAGCCTTTGATGGGCAGCAACTAGAGAAATACAAAATCCAATTACCCAGCAGCAAGTGGAGCTATTGTGAAAGAAGTGTACCCTAAAAGAGCATTTTTTTACTGATGATTAGCAAGTAAAAAGTACACTACTGGCAAGTAAAATAGTACTACCACTATTTTAGGTCCATGAATATAATGAATGGCTTTTTTTTTTTAAGATGTAAGTGATATTATAAAGAAACAAGGAATTCTCTTGATTTACACAGAAGTACCTAGAAATGTTTTGGGAAAGGAAGTATTCTGTTGTTTATGTAAGTTAACACACAGAGAATTTCTCCATGTTCTCAAAAACAATCCTTAATTGTCAAAATGGTTTGGGGGCACAATCAATTTCATTGGCAAAGGATTGAAAAAAATAAACAATGGAACTATTGATAGTGGCAGAATGAGTCCTAGACAATTTCTTTACAACAAATTAAAAGATTATTACATCACCAATCAAGAGAAAAGGGAAATAGCTTTTCAAGAGTCTCTTTTCTTACATAAGCTGCCCAGTCAAAAAACATAGAAAGTTTAATTTCCTTTCTATAGCTTAGCAAGCCAACTTTCAGAGACTAAGAAGTTATCAATAGAATACTTGTAGTATTCTTATAGTAGAATTTTAGAAATCAAAGAAATATAGTTTCAATTAATGTCACTGTTCCTGGAACAATCCACCAGGCTACTAAGATTAAGATGCCTACAATTTAAACACTATTACTCCGAGTTCTAAATATGGTATTTTAGAAAAGAAATTGTAGATTATATCAAAAGGGCAACAGTCTTTAGAAAAAGAGACTTCTAAAGAGATTTAGAAATTTCTAAAGAGATTCCAGGTAACCAAAAGAGCAGTAAGTGAAACACATTTTCTTATCCACTAAATCCCAAACCCTCAGGGGGAATTTCCCCAATAAGTTTATTCTCATAATGCTGCAATTTTCTCCAATAATACAAATGTTGGCTATCAGCATGACAGCCATTAAGGTTAATATTCATTTTCACAGATAATCCAGTTTGACTAATATTTCAGCAATGAATATGTCTGATTTTCTGAGAACTCATAATATCTATACTTCTACAAAAAGTACCAAAAATGATTTGGTGGAAATTATAAAACTATAATACATTATTCTTTTATTCAGAATATTTTCATTAGACCAACTAATGTTCCTCTCACATTCAAAGGGTCCCATTATTTTAATTAAGGGCACTACAATTCGTCTATTAAAAAAAGAATATACTCACAAAAAGAGAATGTATTTTAATTATTTTAATACCCTTATTTTAATTAAGGGTATTACAATTCATCTATAAAAAAAGAATATACACACACACAAAGGGAAGTATTACTTGAAGTATTTTAAATTACTTTAAGATATTATTTATCCAAAATAATACCTTTTTTTTTTTTTTTGCAGTTTTTGGCTGGGGCTGTGTTTGAACCCGCCACCTTTGGCATATGGGGCCGGTGCCCTTCTCCTTTGAGCCACAGTTGCCGCCCAATCCAAAATAATATCTTAAAGTAATTTCTCATTAAAGTTAGTTTTTGATTTATCTTCAGAATATTAAAATGGCATTTCCAAGAAGTGTATACCAGTTAATATTTCCTATTTCTCTAATGTTCCTTATCAATATTCTTTTCTCAATAGGGTTTCACAAATGAAAATCATCCATATTATTAGAAGAAAAGCTGAGTTAGCAAGAACAAGGGTAATTTAACCACAGAGATTACAAAGTCATGTTGGAAAATAGTGAAGTTTTCATGAGTTCAACTCTTCATTTTGAATTTCTTTAAATTTTACACGTGTAAATAACTATGATTCTGAATTTAACTAAATCCCTCTCTCTAGCAACATAATAAATTCTAAGCCACAGCTTTAAAAAGTGAGGGGTATGCTTTAGTCATTACTTTTATGTATCCATTTCTGACTCAAATCCATGCCACTATCACACTAAAAGCATCCTAGTCATCTACAAGATCAACAACAGGCTAAATTTGGTTTTAGGATTTGAGAAGAACCAGGCCCCAGACTGCTTCCAATTCCTATATTCATCTGAGACCCCTCCTGTTATAATTAGCTCAGTAATCTTCCCTGGCTAGCTGCCATCTACCAAACAGGAATCACCAAAAAAAGGCACAAAAAAAATTCTAAGAAATGGGAAAGTTGATAGGGTCTTGAATATTTTTAAAGTGACACAGAAGTACTTAAATGATTTTCCCTAAAATATAAGAAAGTACCTGAATTTAAGAACATTAAGGTCATTTTTACACAATTTGTATAGATAATGGCATATTAAGAAGTTTTTAACAGGGCGGCGCCTGTGGCTCAAAGGACTAGGGCGCTATCCCCATATGCCAGAGGTGGCAGGTTCAAACCCAGCCCCAGCCAAAAACTGCAAAAAAAAAAAAAAAAAAAGTTTTTAACAAACAGTGCCTCAAATATTACAGCATAAGCACCTAACATGGCCTTAGCTGGCAAGACAACATTAGTCTCTCCTCTATTTATAAGTTTCAAAACATTTAGGAAGATTAGCCCATAGCTCTCAGAACTATTTAAAAGCAAAATGCCATATGGCACCCACTGACAAGCCTGGCAAAAAACACAGCTGCTGCTGACCCCTCCACTCCTCCAACTGTGACAAGGAGCTCCTCCTCACTCAGCTAGGTACTCATATTTGTTTAAGACAACTGAGCATCCTGCAATAACCCCTAAGGCAGAGAAAATCAACTGCAGCACAAGAAATGCCATAAAGAGGCAGAAGGTAGTCTGAGGGCAGGATATACCAGCTAAGAATTACGCTGCAGATGCAGTAAAGAAGGTTCTTCCTATGAGAAGGAACCTTAAATGCCTGAGGAACACAGATTTGGGAAAATAACCAAAGAAAGCTAAGCATTCTGAGAACTCTACGGCCCTTCAGAAGGGTTCCATCATAAAAGCTAAAGTTCAATGAGCTTGAAGATGAAGATGCTCAGCTTTCCCCTAAAGCACATGCCTTGATTTGGGGAAAGATTCACATCAAGTATAGCAACCCCACATTCTATGACATTCAATAACACAGGTACACAACAGATAGGTATAATACTCAGATCTGCTAAACTTCAAGTATCCACCAGAAGAGATACACCACAAATCCCAATACAGCTGAACTACACATAGTAGGAGCTCAAAAAAATTTTGTTGACTTACCTGAAATGAAAACTGTCACCAATTCATATTCACCTTCACAATGTCACTCCACCCCACAATCCCACCCCTACACTTTCTTTTTTAAAACATATCAAATCCCAAATGCCTGGGCCTAAACATCAAACCTGGAACAGGAAAATAAAGAACTGTCAAAGCTGCCTTGTTCCCATCTATTTCTGTTGCTAATGTGGTTACACTTCTGGTGATCATGCCATCTGAAAGGCCACCCCTCATTTCAGGAGAGTAAAATTTATTGGCACTTATATTTGCTTAGCACATTCATATAATTCACCTCACTTCAGTTTCTCAATAACCCTGAGACATAATAATACCCAATAGGTAGAAACTGAGGTTCAAAAAAGTTACATGTCTAAGATCACCTGTTAATAACAGGATTCGAACCCTTCCATCTTTCATGAGGCATTTACATAATCTAAGAGGTATTACAAAAATTATAACCCAAAATGTAGGCTAACCTACTAAAAAGTACACAGAAAGTGTTAAGTTTTAGGTTTTTCATTTATCATCCATAACAAATTCTTTTAGAGTAGCCAACACTTACAAAACACTATATTTCCTCAGGGACATAACACTGTCTTTGCCAAAAAGAAATGACAGCCTAGCTGAAGAAACAGGTCATTTCCATAGTTTTTAATGTTAGAAGCAATAAAAGGTATCGGAAAGGACAAGGGTTTTATATACAACCATATATGAATTTCAGTGTTTCACACTAGCTGTGAACTTTGGACAAGAACTTAACTTTTCTCAGTGGCAAGGGCATACATGATAAAAATCTACTACATCTTACAGCTCTTACAAAGTTTAAAAAGAAAATACAAAAACCTAGTATTTGTTAATTCTTTCCCTTATAAAGTAGCACGAGTTAAGTGCCAATAAGTGGAAATTTCATAAAGTTCTGAAGCAAAGCCCAAGCGCAGTGGCTCACACTTGTAATTCCAGTACTCTGGGAGGCCAAGGCGGGTGGACTACTTAAGCTCAGAAGTTCAAGATCAACGTGAGCAAGAGTGAGACCCTCCATCTCTAAAAACATAGCCAGGTGTTGTGGTGGGCTCCTGTAGTCCCAGCTACTTGTGAGGCTGAGTCAAAAAAGGATCTCTTGAGCCCAAGAATTTGAGGATGCTGTGAGCTATGACACCATGGCACTCTTCCCAAGGCGACCAAGCAACATTCTGTCTCAAAAAAAGTCTGTGGCCCAAAGGAATAGGGCACCGGCCCCATATGCCAGAGGTGGCAGGTTCAAACCCAGCCCCGGCCAAAAATTGCCAAAAAAAATCAAATAATTTGGTTTAAAAAAAAAAACAAACCAAAAATTCCAACCCCTACACTTGAAAACTAATCTGTGGATACAGCTATATCATTTGCCAATTACGTTTATCACTTATTAACAGCAGCGGAGTTAAATATATAGAGGATTCACACTTGAAATATAAAATTTAAACAAGGATAAATGGGAGTACAGTCATTAAAAAATTGGGTAGAGGGCGTGTTATCTTTTTGTGCAAAATTGCCAGTTTAAAAAGAAAACTACCGTTTAAAGTACAAGTGCATTAAAATAAAAAAAAATAATAAATAAAGTACAAGTGCATGGCAATTGGCACACATCTATAGGAGACTTTAAGGGGGTAGATCCCTTGAGGGCAGGAGTTCAAGGCTGTAGTGTGCTATCATTGCACCTGTGAACAGCCACTGCTCTACAGCCTGTGCAACACAGCAAGACTCCATCACTTTAAAAAATAAAAATTAAAAAAATGGATGACAACTAAATGCAATGTGTATCTTAGACCGAATCATAGGAAAAGTAATCTGAATGAGGTATGTAGTTTAGTTAACTGTATTGTACCTACAGAGTATTCCAAAATGAAAAGCTTATTTTTTAAAAAGTGGATGACAAATAACATACACAGAAATTTTTAAGTATCACCACTTGATTTTGAATGTCCTTGTGATAGAAAGCCTTAACAGCTGTCGATGACCACCAACTCTGCAACCTATCCTAAAACATAACTACACAGAAGACCTTAAGTTTAATAATAGTCCTAAGTTTTAAAGAGAAATGATTTATGCACTTTTTCCCAGCACATTCTTGAAAAATAAAGGCTATGAAAATTGTTGTTATAAAACCAGTACATGTTTTTATAAAAAACCAGTAACAATTACCTTTGTCTTTCTAGTCTTTAGTAAGACATTTATTCACTCAGAATGCCAGAAGCATCTCTTACCATGTATAAAGTACAAGAATTTGAAAGTCTAATGACAAGTGACATTTCTGAGCTTAGTGCTAAAAGCTTGTATAATGTCTAATCTGTTTCCATAATAATGCAGGTAGTCAAATTCTTTTACTTTAACCTATCACACAAAATTTAAAGAAGAGTTAATAAAGTAATGTAGAATTCACAAGGACATTTTATTCCCAGGGTCAAATAATGGCCATTACTGACAAAACTTTTTCTTTAAAGTACACCTACATTTATCCACAAGCACATTAAGTGGTGTGAACTTTACTAGCTGTGTATTCATCAAGATGGCTGAAGCTTTCACAGGACAGAGTCTGCGATGAAAGAGTGTACTTGCCCAAGAGAAGGCAAATCTTACACTACAAATTTGTGACAGAGGTTGAAGGCAGTACCAATTTCAACGTGTACATCATACACACATACACATTCATATATACATGCAATGTTACTGCTTAGCCCAGTTGATGGGCATCCCCTAACCCTTTTTTAATGGAATAAATACATGTGGAATTTAGAAGGCAATTTTCAAAATTCCAAAGAAACGTTAATCACATTTTCATAGTTCAAAAAAGGAAAAAACAAGCACAGCAATGCAGCAAAGTCATTTCTCAGGCTGAAATGACCTCCAGCTTCTACAGGCTACTCCCGGTTTCGCAATAAACGAATCTGAGACTCAAACCACGTACACACAAACGGAGCAGAAGCAGAGAACACTAAAGCTTCTCCAAGAGTCCTGGCAAAACCCACTAGCCTTCCCCCAGCCCTCCCAGGTCCCTTCCCGTGCGCGCGCGCGCGCACACACACAGGCACCTTGACACCGACTAGGAAAAGAAAACAGGGCATTAATCATCAGTCAAAATCCTGTTTTATTATCATTTACAGGTACTTTCCAGGAGAGCCAGAGTACTACTAACCTGATTTCAGGGAGGTAGAACTAAACTCAGCAGAGAACAAGGGAATAAACCATACGTATCTGACACGCCAATCCAGCAGCACAAGGCAGCTCAGATGACAACTACAAGGGTTTCGCAAACCTTATCTCAGATAAACATTTCCACTTTCAAAACACCCACCGACCTCTTGACTGCCAGTACCCAAACTCAGCTGAAGTAAGCCGGGAGATAAGAAGAGCACGTCTTACCTTGTACAAATCTCGACATTTTAGGTAAAGTACACTGACTTGTAATTTTTTTTTAAATTGCTGGAGGAGTCACTCTATAGGGCAGTTCTCTCTTCCTTCCCTGGTTTAACAACCGATGTGTTCTTTCTCCTCCTCCTACGTTTAGCTACTTAAGGGAGTATTTATGCAAAGCGATTACAATCTCCCCCAAATACACCTAAAAAACCCTCCCCAATTCCAAAAGACAGAAACTTGGAGCGACTGAGTCTGCTGGGGAACTCTTTCCTATACTGCGCTCCTGACACAAACGAGGACCAGCTGGAGACTCCCGGAAAAGGTAAAACCACTTGAACTTAAATTTCATCAATGAAAGAGGCGGACCTACAGCTGCTATTTCACCGCCCCCCCCTCCCCACGCCCTCCGGGGCTGGACTGCAGCAGGCACCGGGAGGCCGCACCCCTCGCTGCCCCCTCCCCGGCGCTGCTGCGGTCCAGTCTCCGGCCGGTTTCTCGGGAAACTACATCCACAGAGGCTCCCGCCCAACCAAGGATCGGGGAAGCGCGTGAGGCCGGCAGAGGGAAGCGGTGCAACCATTTTTAATCAGCCATAAATATCCTGGGACTAGGAGGCGCTGCGAATTCCAACCGGTTGTGGCCTCCAGCTCCCCGCATTCCCGCCGCAAGCGGCTTTTTCGCCTCAGCTTTTTCCCAGGAGGACCCAGTGGCTACCTTGCCCCTTTCCTGAAGCGGAGCGCGATGGGTGGACCCGTGCACCGGCCCAGAGCCCCAGGAAGGGCCCCATTCCTTCCCACACACTTTCTTGTCCCTCCTGCCCTGTGCTCTTTGGAATCTCAAATTTGGCCTCCAGGGCCACACAGCGGGTAGGGGAGAGCGTCCCTATACCTTTCCGAGAGTGAAACAAACCCACCCAAGAGGTCACCGGAAGCTCGACCCCGCCCCTTCCCAAGTAGCCGGCGAGACCCACCTTCTTCCTCTTCCTTCAGCAGCAGGGAAATTGGGGGGCGTTTATGGCGCCCCGGGAAGCAGGTTTGCAGGATGAGAGAAAGTCACCTCTGAGGAATCCTTCTCTGTCTCCCTCTTCCCTCACACATGCACACCTTGAGCCTCTCGCCAGCAGCGGCAGTCCAGCTGCAAACCCCCTCTGCCCACCCGCCAGCCGGCTCCCAAAGCCCAAGCCCCCACTTTCTCTTAAACACCTCCCCTCCCCCTCCATTCGGAGCGGCCCCCCCCAATGCGGAAATGTCCCTACCGCGCAGACCGACGGACGCGGCCGCCAATCAGGAGGCGAGGCGGACGCAGGGCCTGGCCAATGAGACGCGTGGAGGTGGCAAGGGGCGGGGCGCCTGCGGCACGAGGGACTCGGACTTGGGCGGGCACTGGGCCAAACGCGGGGATCCAGCGCGTAGGAGCGGCACTTGTGGTGGCGCCGCGGCAAAGGATGGCCTAGCCAGTAACACTCTTCAGCCTTCAACAGATACCACAGCAAGGGAGAGAACCTAAGCAGAGCGGTTATTTTTGCAGCCTGTCCCCGCTAACCGGGGACTGAAGCTCTGCGGATGGAGCCCGAGCTCCCCACAGCAGCTGTGGGGGAGAGCCCGTCCGGACCTCTGTCAGTGGACACTTTACTCACCACATCTGGTTTAGGGAGGGTGAGGATGCCTTAAGGAGTAAGCAGTGGGATGTGTGGGGTCAACTAACAAGAGGAGGGATTTAGGGCCTTGAAGAAAATGCCAACTGAAGGCTCCCTCGCCAGAACCACCACCATCCTCTGTCCCCTTTTCTGCAGAGATTTCTGCTGTGATAGGCCTTGATTTTTCTGATCAATGTGGAAATGGCTTAAGTTACACCTCAAGAGATGTTTTTCTTTTGATAGATTCTTGACGTCCTCAAGCAAGAGGGTGTTAAAAGATGGAACTGTACCCTAGCTGGGAACTGAGAGGGGGCCAGCCCGGGGCCAGTAAAATCACACCTGCTATTGCCAACACCATCTAGCTGCCTATAAGACTCAGTGTGTCTGTCAGCAGGCGCGTTTCAGACTTTGCATATACAATTCAAGACTCAAACTACCTGCATCAGGACAGATGAATTGTCAGCGCTGTTAAGTGCTTCCAATAAACCAACTACTGTAATTCCAGAAGAGCTTGAGGTTTTGGCAACACTTACCAACTAAGGTAACGTGAGAATTTTTAAATAACTCATTCTCTAAACAAAGGAACTTTAATTTAGTTCCACTTATCCACATGGAAATGTTATTAGAGCAAATAACACAAATTTAGTGATCATTTGTCATACTAGAGCATGACAACCATTGGAACTGTTTCTTACGTGAAATCCAAAAAGATTACACTTAAAAACCTCTCAACTACAAAACTGATAATCCCCCAAATAAAACCTGACTGTCAAAAATCCAGATGTCTGGGCGGCGCCTGTGGCTCAAAGGAGTGGGTCGCCGGCCCCAAATGCAGGAGGTGGCGGGTTCAAACCCAGCCCTGGCCAAAAACTGCAAAAAACAATCCAGATGTCTAAGCAGTTTAATAACAGCATTTGAGACTGAAGGTCTTATCAGAATCTCTACATCCGTTGCATACAGTAAAGAAATTGTTCTAGCCCTGAGTAAGCAGTATTGATCAATCAGCTTTGACACCAAAATAAAATACCACCAAAAGGTTTGGGCACCATAGGGTTACTTTGCTTCCTGCAAGAGATAAAGAAAGTTAAATAGTCCTTAATTACACAAGTTTATTATAAGAAAGGATGATAATCTACTGTATTTTATATCTTCATAGAAGATTAAGGGTGAGGAAATGGTTTTTAATTGAAGAATTTGGTAATACCTAAAAAATGACATCTTGATTTATGAGTGCTTAAATATTGAGATATAGTATCAAGGGATATTATATCTTTGCTGCCTCAACTGAAAAAATTTAAGTAACTGCCCATCTTCAGTGATTAAATCTGTAACTACTCAGGGACTAGTTTATAGAGGAATGGGACTTTGGAAGCCATATTTCTGAACTTTTTTTGAAACAGAGCCCTGTAAAATGGAATTTCTGTATACATAGGGTTAAATTTAAATTATGAACCCCAAACAATTTGTAAAAGAGCCTCCTACTCTATCAGAGCCACTAGGAACAAAGTCACTTGGCAGATCATGTGGTGATGGGGAGATGGGCTATGCGGTTCTTAGGTATAGAGCTATGAACTGCTTAGAAAGCTATTGCCTGTTTCTGTTTATACATTTCAGTCCCTGAAAAATTGCTTTCTCTCAGTGTATATATGTGTGTGTGTCTTTAATCTTTTTTCTTTTCATTGTATATTCTGAAATATCCCTTCAAGGTGCATGATATTGCTATGTATCTGTATTGTTAGAAATTTATAACATGGATAGATTTACAGATGAAACCTTATAGAAACTTGGGATGAGAAGATCTGAATGAGGGCAAAGATGGTGCCTGGGAAGAAATGTGTGTGAGAAATAAGGAGTTGGAATCCGATGGTTTGTGAACTTTTAGTTCTTTTTAAGAACCCTGGAAGCCAATTTTTCTCTGATACCATATGGCACCATCCAAGAATTATATAAATTCTGCCTATCGTTTTCTTTATTCCTTCTTTCTGCTTCCCCATAAAAACCTGGGAATATTCCAGTCCTGTGTCCTGAAATATATAACAATCTCACCATATCCTTTTCTTTTTCCTGAGGCAGAAACTTTCTGTCAACAATAAGGAAACAATCTGTGCTGCCCTTGCTAAACATCATTTTGGGTGACTTTCTAGATTTAGTGCTTGGCACCGTGTCTAGTACCATCCCAAGCATTCCACAAGTGTGTGTTGAATGACCAGGTTAGTGCCAGGAAATCTTTTTAACTCACAGTATTATATCCTCCTCTCTACACTGAGAACTATAAATAAGAAATTTAATTTATATTTAGGAGGTAAAAATGTACACACACACACACAGTCTCGCTTTGTTGTTCAGGCTGGAGTGCAACAGCACATGCATAGATCACTGCAACCTCCATCTCTTGGACTTCAGTGATCCTCCCACCTCAGTTGGGACTACAGGCATGCCCCACCATGCCTGCCTGATTTTTAAAAAAAAAATTTAGAGCAGTGATTTCACTGTATTACCCAGGCTGATTTTGAATTCCTGGCCTCAAGTCATCCTCCTGCCTCAGCCTCCTGAGTTGTTGGGATTAAATAGAGGTAAAGCTTTTTAAATTTCAATTATTTCCACCTAGAATGTGAACCAGGACCAAAGTGTAAGAATAATAGTGAATGTAATACTTTGATGACTTTATAATAAGCTTGGGTAACTACGCACTATGAGCATTATATATTATAATAAGGAGTGGTTTAGAAATTGCTAAAGTATGAAATAAGTATGCATATCAGCAATGTGTGTGGTCTTTTTTTTTCCTTGTCTATCCTACCCCATTCCCTACAGTCAAGATAAAGCAGTGCTATTTGAAGGAACATGTCATAGACACAAAAATTTCTGTCATGCCCAAAGTGTTTAGCTAAGAAACTAGGCAACAATTATCTACTGGACTGTTGCCCACATTCAATATTGGCTCCCATCTGTACCCATCCAAATATGAGGCCACCTACATGAGAAAGGAAAAAAGGGTTACTGTTACCCAGTCAGCAGTTGCCAGTTACTGACTAGATTTAACAATAGGGCATTTTGCTTGTGTCAAAAGGTAACCAAACAGGGTTAACTGGAAAATGATATCAAATTATGAGACAGACTGCTAATGAATGAGTAGTCTAAAAATGAATGGGGTTTCCAAATACTTAAAGAAGCGAAAGACTTCATTCTTTCCTGTTGCCAACACCCTGTTGTTGATGAATCAGGAAGTTTGCTGAAACAAGTTGTGAATTTAAATTATGACATATCCTTCCATTTGTTCACAGTATGATTTTAAAATTATATTTAGAGGTTATGTAACTTTTATATCAGAAAAGTAGCAATTATTTCAAATAACTTAGATATTTAACAAACAGGGTTATCTGACATGTAACTATCTTGTAAGTTGATAAACCAATTTTCTGCATGGTTTTAAAAATCATTGGAATTATAAGTTTAACCACAGCATGCATTATCTTGTTCATGTTTATCAGTAAACATGGGTTCTCCTTTGAAAGTTAGAGGAGATAGGTCCTAACTGTGTGGTTTCCTGATTGTTCTTGCATGTTCTTCAGAGGAAATTGTTGATGAGAAATAGTGATGCCCTTGAAATTATTGTATCTCAATCATGCGCCAAACTTTATCTCCAGGCCCTTCCTGATTAAAGAGGAAAGAGTCATTCTCTTTAGTGAGTAGGCTCAGGAATAAACGTAAAGAAACATCATATACTCCCTTAGAATGTTTTCAATAAACATAGATTGTTATGTAATCATAGTTTGGAAATACAAATAAAACTCATTAAGAAATAACACATTTCTTACTAAACTCTTGAGTTAGAATAATTATTATTTTGCTTTCCTGTAGTGATATATGTTTAGATGATGAGGGTGGTTATTGACTTTGAAATCCTGAGAGATGAGCTGTGAAATAGAAGAGCATTCAGTTTAATTCCATTTTTTCTTTCTCTTTCATCTATACTAAAGATTCCCTGTTGTGCATCGCATCAAACGACTTTTGATGGTTTTCCAAACATCTCGCCTCTGGTCTAGCTTATTAAATTTCCTGCCAGTGCCACCACAGGGAAGGAAAGAATAAAGAACTTCTGTTTTCTAACTTAGTCTTGGGGAATTTATTTTAAGAATTTCACACCTACCACCCTAGCTAAAAGTTAAAAACACGATC
This sequence comes from Perodicticus potto, assembly GCA_963574655.1. Taxonomy (NCBI): domain Eukaryota; kingdom Metazoa; phylum Chordata; class Mammalia; order Primates; family Lorisidae; genus Perodicticus; species Perodicticus potto. The sequence continues at coordinate 332 of CAUYRH010037943.1, read as the reverse complement.
TTCAGGACTACTCTTCTGGGCGAACCTTCAATAATAGGGTAATTCTATATTATTAAATGGGTAATATGATTAGAAAAAATTAAAAGTAAAAATAAAAGTAACAGTGTTTTTCCTCTCTAGAATGAGAAAGAGGAAGAATGACTATTTAGAAAAAAGACCACAGGAAAAAATGTGGAATGTTAATGTTGAGTTCTAGTGCCACTTTATTTATTTATTTCTTTATTTAGAGACAGAGCCTCAAGCTGTCACCCTGGATAGAATGCTGTGGCATCACAGCTCACAGCAACCTCCAATTCTTGGGCTCAAGCGAGTCTCTTGCCTCCGCCTCCCAA